>JAYRBW010033004.1:606-12058 GCA_036023295.1 Invenusta paracnida | reverse complement strand
TTTACCATAGAAGTTACTTTTTTACGATATAAGTTGCTTCTTTACCATAGAAGTTACTTCTTTACGATATAAGTTGCGTCTTTACCATAGAAGTTACTTCTTTACCATATAAGTTACTTCTTTACCATATAAGTTGCTTCTTTACCATAGAAGTTACTTCTTTACGATATAAGTTGCTTCTTTACCAGAGAAGGTACTTCTATACAATAAAAGCTGCTTCTATACAAAATAAAATTATTCTTTACACAAAAAGATGCTTCTTTATTCAAGAAGGTGCTTATTTACGAAAGAAGTTGATTCTGTAGGAAATAAATGGCTCGATACTTTTTTGACCTAGATAATGTTTATCTCATTGACCTTGATTTAATTATAGTAACGCCGCGAATATTAAATTGTTTCAATTTAACTTTTTTCATTTCTTTTTTCGCTTGCGCAAGTCAACAATAAATTATGGTTAGTAAATTTCTATTGTCATATTTTTATTATTGTATGGTATATATTATTAATCAATGTAATAGTGAAAGGAAAAATTTATACAAATAGAATCATTAATTTAAACTTTTTCATTTTAACCAATAAAATGCCTTATGTTATACTTAAAGGTAGGGGGTTCAGTTGGAATTTTTTTTGCTCATTTAAACAAAATTTATATGTAAAAATATTCTCCAGGATGTGAGAATTTCAAATATTTTTTGTACCTTTTGTTGTATTTGGAACATTAAAAGTGCATCTTTTATTAAGTATTATTTTTACACATTTAGTTTCGGTTTAAAATGTTTATTTTCTTCAAATAACTGCAGTATTAATAACTTCAATGATTTAAAAAACTAATTTAAATAAGACATTTAAAAGGCCTAACATATATAATAGATAGGTACCTTTAATATTTTATAAATCGAGTATATATAATATATTAGTCATTTGGGGCGTAATCTTTAAGAATACAACCATGAATTACAACATTTATTTTGGAGTTAGGTACTTTAAAAATGATTGCAACTTAAATAAATATATAAGTATAAGATCCCCATATTCCATATCAAAGTGTACATTTTGTTAACATAATCACAGGTAGCCTTAATTTGGCTCTATTGTTAAACAGTTCATTAGTTCTAATGAATAAAGGCTTTTATATTTTGGTAATTTTTAATAATTAGAAAAATATTACTTTAATTTGTACATACATATATCTACTTTTAGTATTGGACTTGCAATATAATAATATAAATAATTTATAAAAATATAGCAAAATATACACAAATCATTTTTTACTGAAAATGATTAAATTAGATACCTGATATCGATATAGGTATTTCAATATGTATTCATTTTTATTGATAAAAAGTTGGCATACACTCGCTTTTTTTAAACCTCAGCCCCCACAGCCTCAATGACCTTCCGCCGCCTATGCCATAGTTTGCTATCCTTGTTTCTCTAAATGGTATATAATAGGATCTGATTTGATTCATTCTCCAAATCTTTTTTGCTTTTCAACAGAAGTTAAAGCCATATTTGTCTACAAATATATAAAGTAATATTGAGAAATATATTAAAAATAATAATACAAAATTAACCTATTATCTTCATTTTTATAAATATGATAAATGTTATTAATAGTTATACATTTTTTGAATTAAAATTGGAAAAATTAAATTAAAATAATCATGGCATAAATTACATTTGTTTTTAAAGCTTCTTTCATTATACTATTTTTTATGAATCTCATATTAAGCATTTATTATTAAAAAAATAAATTTATTTTCTTATTTTTTTAATGGGTAACAGAGTTGACATTTTATCACAAAAAAAACAATATATTTCATTTAGCATAACATTTTTTATTCTAGATAACAACTAAAGTAAGCATACCTAAACATACAAATTTGAAATAATCTACTATTTCTATTAAATAACATGATAACGGAGTTGACATGAAAAAGTTTACATACCATTTTTTTGAAAATCAATGGCTTCTTAAATTCAAATCAAAATATATATTGATTATTGTTTTATTTACTTTAGGAAAAGTTAAAAGTTAAAAAATATAAATTAAATAGCATGCTGAATATATTGTGCTTTGTATAAATATTGTAAATTTACCCAGTGGAGTTGACATAATTTTTCAGGACAAGCACACATTATTAATTTGTGAATATCTAAATCAAGTGAATGCTTTAATTTTTGTTGTGTCATTTTAATCTATCTTATAGCTTTATTAAAATGTTAAACTGTATAATACAAAATTGTTTCTTAATTATATAATTTGTATGTAAAGTTAAGAACATCTCTACTGGGACAGCCAGTTTTGGGACTTTTTTGACACTAAAATTGTCATAAAAATATAACCATACATAGTATTTCTCTGAGGTTTTTTTCTCCTTGTAGAAAAGCCTTATGGCTATTGCACACTGTTGTTTATTTATCCACCAGTATTTGACAAACCTATAATATTTATCAGGGAACCAAATTCTACATGTTTGGTAGAATGACCCAGATATGACTGGAATATGCACTATTTCCAGTCCAAATTGGCTGGATTTAAAAATGAATTATTAATATTACCACATCTTTTAAATGAGTAGATAGGTTTTCATTTTTAGAGGACAAAAAGTTTAAATTTTGTTATTTTATACTATATAAAATCTGTTATTCAATACACTTTTATTCAATAGCTTGCTCATAATTAAAAATATAATTCTCTAAATGTGGCTGTACAATTATAGAGCCAAATATGGCTGTTGTCCCTTACTGAATTATATAAACTGTAAGACTATAATATAAAGTATAACTACCTATAACTTATAAGACTAAGAGTGTATAACCAGAGTGTAAAAACAAAAATAGGCTAAGCCACTGAGAAAATTGACATTTTCTTCAATTTAACTTTAAGAAAAATAATTACTTAGACAGTCCAGGTTTTTCATATTTTATAAATGTGGGTCAAGTCATACCCACATTTTCAGCCTCAATTTTGTCCACCTTTTTTGTTTTAAAAAGATTGTGTTCCACAGCATCCATCTTTTTAGTAAACATTTTTTCAATTACTTCTACAATCGTAGATTGGCACTTTTTCATCATTTCTTCTTGCTTAACTAGCATTTTCTCTAATATTTTTTCCAAGTCAGTCATTTCATCTTAAAGAATATATCTAGCAGAATACCCTATATATATCTAGTTATATATAACCACTTTTAAAAAGTCAATACATAAAATAACTTCATATTTGTTTATGCTTTTGCTTTAAGTATGACAGGTATTGCTTTAGGAGTAATAATGCATAAGGAGAACTGACGCTTGCTCATGAAACCATAGATCTTCATGATGATATATACTGCAAGCCACAAAACTGGTTAATTATTTTTTGAAACACTTAATGTGGTAACAACATTTACAATTATTATTTATACTTTTAAAGTTGAGTATGTTATATGAAAACTATATTTCAAACATATTAGAACATTAAAATTTATTATGTTATGGTTAATAATTACCAGCTCTGCTCAAAAGAAAACAAAGATCTCATGAATATACCAATTTATAGTTGTAAGTAAAATAAATAAAAGTAAGTTATTGTAAATCTGCATTGTGTATCTTTGAGTAGTCAGCCTATTTTTAAAAATAATTCACAAGACAATTTTGTATACATGTATACATTTTAGATCCATATGTTACATCCAATTTGTTACAAGTGTTAGGGCAAGAGTATGGTGTAAAAAGTTACTTTTATGCATACTTATATATTATAGATTTATAATTATTTATTCCAAATCTTCTATAATTTTTATGTGATACATATTTATAAATAGTTTAATTATTAAAATATATTAAATAAGTAAAAAATAATGTTAGCATATCATGCCTTATCAATATTTATTTTTGTTTTTATTTTACCATTTTAAGGCTGCCAATTCAAGCAATTATGATATAGTAATGGATCGGATTACTACAGTTTTAAATAACACATTACGCATGTGAGTACTTCATTTCTTATTCTACTTTAATGCAAAACCATGCTAATCTTATTTTTGTGCATGTTTTTATTATTGTGCAGATTTGATATGGGACAACTGGCAACACAGGATTCGCAATTGAAGTGTATGCAAGATTTGAGAGAATGTCGTGTAAATTTAATTCGTTTACAATCTACACTTCATCAAGAGGAATATAATGAGAAACTAAAAGCCCTTGGTAAATAAATTTACTTACGATATAATATTTTAGTAATATTAACTAATATTAACTAACATTACTATATTATACATGATGTATAATTTTTATACATTGTCCAGTATATAGTTTTTTTATGAATTTTAATGAAATAATGTTATTTACAATCACATAGATATTGATTTTACCAATACATATATTTTATTTTGTGTATACATAGTAGTTTACATTGGAATACTATCACCAAATTTCTAGGAATTCCATTAGTTAGAACAATCTACAACTTCAGTTGAGGATGTGAGATATGCTTACCTCCTCATCTAAATATTTTTCAATTTAAATCAAATTCATCCAAAAAATTAATATACAATTTTGACAACAGTTTCTAGAGACCTATAAAAACAAGTAATTGAACAATCTAATGTAAACAAAAATTATTTTTAAGCATTTACATTTTTGGATAAAAATTAATATAATATAATGATTTTCATCGCTTGTTCAAACTAGTTCATGTCACAACAATTACTGTATTTCTCCGTGTATAAGCCCCCCCCTGTAAACCTAAATTTTGCCCCTCAAAGTCAAGGGGGGAGGGGCTTATATGTGAGTCCGAAAAAATCAAAACTAATTTAGACCCAAAAGCTTACCAATGGTGTTCCTAAGGTATACCGGTATTTAATAATCAATATATTATTAGATATTTTATGATGTAGGTAAATGGTACACTGAAGGATAACAGTAAAAAGTAGTAAATAGTTAAAAAGTACCCAATATATATGTATAACAGGGGGGGACTTATATGTGGGTCATACAAAAAATAACATTTTCAAGATTCAAAGTCGGGGTGGGGGCTTATATGTGGAGAAATACATTTTTTAAATATTATTTTATGAAGAAGATAGAAATGATAAACATTGAAGGTCGAATTTGATAAACATAGATTGCTCCTACTGGCAACTCGAATTCGAATTATAGTTATTCTAATAACTCGAATTTGTTAAATTTTAATGTTTTCATTAAGCTACTACTTATTATATTTTTAGACTAAAAATGAAATATATCAATAACACTGAACCAAATTTGATGTGTAACCAATGTTTGTATTTTTGTAATAATACCTATATTTTTTAAAAAATTGACAATTTTATTTTTTGCTTTTGTTGTGTCCTGCAATGTTAGACCTGTTTCAAAAATGGATAATGCATTTTCTAAGTCTAACTCTCAGCCACCAAAAATACTGGAATGTGGATACAATATACTTGACTCTGTAGTATCCTTATCACAACATGTCAATGATGAGCATTGTAAAAAAAACTACTGTTTGATTTATCCTCGGATGACCAGTCATTGGCAACCAAGTCCGTCCAGGCTTTCTTTCAAGAATGAACATGAAAAATTGTTAAGTATTTGCCATTAAAAACATTATTAGGAGACTCGGAAAACATATATGACTCGAATTCTGACAATTTGCTGTGTAGGAACACTGTAGTTGTAAAAGTACTCAAACTTATAGTTAGAGTACTCTTTTTAATATTACACTTTTATATACATTTATTCAAGTTGCTTGATATAATATGTAGATGTTTATTATATATACTCTTTCATTTATAAAATTGTGTAGGTAATACAATTTACAACTTAATATGTGTATTTACATACCTATACTAACTTTTACTATTACACGCTTAGATGACTTCATATCATTGATTGAAGAACATTCTGGTGAAACGCCTGTTGAAACACCTGATTTAAGAAATGAAACAGTACACAACGGTAAACCTGGCCGACCGAAGACCAGAATCTTACCCAACTCCTTACAATTGCTGAGTGAAACTGGCGTCCGACTGAAAGAACAGGCCCTCGTACTCGGTGTGTCTTTATCGACAATTAAACGTCGTCGTAGTGACTTAAATCTAAAGGTATTTCAATATATATTTTTAATTAATGTTCTTGACTCCTTGTAATGATAATATATAAAATGTAACACCACAGAAGTACCCTTCTTTTTCGAGATTTTTATACAAAAATATACCTTTATGTATTGGAATTATAAATCTGTAGGGATTATTAACTTTTCAAAAGATTAACTTTTATTTAGTTGATGTATTTTTTGTATCCTTCATTAATGCCCTACCATCTTCTATTTTGTCGAATTGTTATTAACTCTGATATACTTCTTATAATTTTAGAGGATTCATCTACTGTATTGTTCCACTTCAAGGGATTAATAACTTAATATACATATAGGTTTACTAAGATCCGATCGGTATATTTTCCCTGTACATCATTTATGAATTCAACACACTTTATAAGTGACACATTTTATGTGTTGAATACATAAAATACATCGACCCAATGGTATTTTAATTCCCTATATTGTTAGAATATATTAGGAAATATTTTATATATTTTTATCTCAATAATTTTCACATTTTATTATTATATATTAATAATGTATTATTAATTTATTAATAGAAATAGTTTTCTAATCTCAATGAATACAGGGATTACAAACTCTATCGATCGATGTATAATATAGGATTATTACATGAGATTTTAATATATTGTTTGGCGAAAAATCTCATGCTATATTTCTATTATATGTCTTAAATATAGCTTGTCAATTTCAATAATTAATTAATCTTCCTTTCCACACGCATAATTTAAACATGAATTTCAGTAACATTCCAAACCGTATGATAAGCGGTGCCGACGACGAGTTTCTCAACTTTATAACAAAAAAATCGGAAATCGGTATTTGAAAGAATTTGATTCTACCATCATGGATTATTTGATAAATCTTAATGAAAATGATTTTATTCTTAGCAAAAAACAAGAAAACGAACTAATACAACTTGAGCTATATTCTCAATCAAAATCAACCAAGAAACAAACACGAAAATGGGTAACTGAATTGAAATCGTTTTTAGTAGAAAATCAACATGCAGAAAGTTTCAAACTGTTTCGACGAGTGTATTAAACTATTATTTACGACTTTTTATGCTAAACCATGTAAAAAAATATTGAACATTTCATTCATAAACAAATACACATTACAAACGTTTTTTCCGGAAGTGAAAATTTTGACGGTAGAGAAATACCAAATAAAAAGCTGAAATTTGTAACGTCATGTGGCCTGTTGGAAATTGATTTATAATTTGATTGACTTGAGTGATCCAAAATGAACATTTTCGGCGTTTAATTTTTGTTGCCCTTTTTACACTTTGTTAGTATCACGTTAAAATAAAATAATTTACCTCTTATATCTTTAATAGCTTAGAAACTACGCAAACAACTTTACATTGCGGCCAAAAAAGTCGACTGCAATGTAATTTTTAGAATTATTTCAATTATTAACATGATAACAATCCATATATAGCTATACAATATATAATAGATATTACTATTAAAATAAAGTATGCTTTCATTTCTATATTCAGAAACCGGATTTTTCTGCTATTACGGATGACAACCTAAAAACCGCTGTTACTACTATCAATGAACGTTTCCCAAATTCTGGATACAGGTAATTAATTCTTTGCAGATAAACCTATTTTACTTACTGCACATATAAGGGAAGTGCAGAAATTTAATACGCTTATGCCTCTAAAAGATTATTAATTGCGTTAGAAATCCGATATTTCAATCATTTTAAAGGAAAAGTGTGATAGACTTAAAATTTGCTATACTATATAAGACCTTTAATCACAACTAATAAAAATATGTTTATAGTATATATATGTATATGTATATGTATATAAATATAATTTATTTTTACGGCCCTATCACGTCACTAAAGTGATAATCTGCCTGCATCAAGAATAAGTACATTTTACCATTTTTGACCAAATTAACAATTTGGGCAATAATGGATAGGTATCTGATTATTTTCTGTATTACTCTTGTTAGTGGAGCAAAATTTGTTGTAGATATATAAATTGAACCGTTTTACCCATGAATCCTATAGATAAGTTTTATTTAAAATGTTTTAAGAAGTGACATCCAATGATAAGCTAAAGAATCGTCGATAAGCAAGTTAGATATATTAATTATTTTTTCTCCTCTAATCTGACTCTTCAGTACACGTTTAGTGTGTAGTACATAATATTATTAGACTGTCACCTGTGTGATTGCCTGTATGATCCGTTCAATCAAGCCACATAAGCTTGAGTGGTTTTGCTGTTGCAAACATAACTGCTTCTATCCAATTAGACAGGGCAAAACTACCTTAGTAGTTTTGTAAGTTTCTTTCCTTAATAACACCAACATTTATTAAAAATAATCTGGAAGGTAGATGCACCATGTACTATAAAGAATATTCACAAAAAAGCGATTTTTTAAACAAATCGACTTGAGTAGATTTGTCTTTGTATGGCACTCAGTTAAGATATATTGGGTGTGGTTTCCAATTATACAGCATGCAGATGTCATGACTACATAACTGAAAGAATTGTGTAAACATGTTATTAATATTTTATAATTATCTGTAATTTATTTATTGAAACCTGTTATGTACTTATTTTAATAAACTTCAAAGAATATAGTTGTTTATACTTTAATTTTTACCTAATATGTCACATAACAAATCCCGCTTTTACACTCTAAATGTTGACAGTTTATTATGTAACTAACATTAGTATATATTATATGAATAAATTCAAATGTTCCTATGTCCATTATCTTCTATGTCTCGATCTTATAAATGCTCTTCACAGAGAAGTTACAACCCTTTTGCGACAAGGCGAAGCTGGAGAACCACTCAATGTTCATAGAGATCGTGTGGCACACCATCTGGCAGAGGTTGATCCGAAAGGAACGGCTACACGTTGGGCCCAGGCTATACATAGACGTGTGTATTCATCTCCAGGGCCAAATGCCATATGGCACATTGATGGTAATCACAAGCTAATTCAGTGAGTTACATATAAATATTTACGATATCATATTATTGTATTTTCACATGGGTTGCCACAAAGCTAATTGTTGTAAGTGGAACATTGTTTTTACAGCGTGATTATATATTATATTTTTGACATTTACTAAATATAGAATATGTTATCGGCTATTCGTTCGAATAAAAGTAATCAACTACCTATAATTAGTCTCGCAGCTGACACCCTCCACATACAAGGAAAGAGGTTATAATTGTTTAAGTGCATAATTGTGTAAATTTGATGTATGTAAAGGTGTTTATAGAAAATGTTACATTGATAACTATTTTTATTTTTGAAAAATAATATCAATATATATATTATAATATTTAAATTATGTTATATTTTCAGTTGGAATATCGTCGTTGTAGGCGGGATTGATGGTTATTCTCGATTGATTCCGTATCTACATGCTTCTGACAACAACAGGGCATCAACACATCTCGAGTGTTTTTTAAAAGGTGTACAACAGTTGGGTATTCCAAGCAGAGTAAGAGGCGATGATGGTGGTGAAAATGTCCACATTCGTTCCTTCATGGAGACGTCCATGGGTAGTTTGCGGGGTTCATTTCTGACGGGAAAGTCGGTTCATAACCAAAGAATTGAACGTTTATGGCGTGATGTTTCCAATAAAGTCTTATATAAGTATCACTCTATCTTTTGTCATATGGAAGAACATAAAGTGTTGGATCCAAATAATGACTTGCATATATTTGCTCTTCTTAGTGTATTTTTACCCCGTATTAATAAAGACTTAAATAGTTGGTCTAATGCTCATAATAATGGTCCAATCAGCACAGAACATAATCGTACGCCTCGACAGCTTTGGGTTTGCGGATTTATTAATCCTCCTTCAACAAGCAATACAAACAGTTCTACTACCACTGCTGGTCTATCATTCGAAGTGGCAGATATTCCTTCTGACATATTATTGCACTTTGGTATAAACAAAGACACTTTAATTGAACCAATCGGTCATATTCCTCATGTTGTCACTCGCCCATTGTCTTTACCACAACTTCAACAAAATCTTTCTTTAAGACTGCAAGACGTAAATCCGTTGAAACCGTCTAACAGCGATGGGATTGATGTTTATTACGAGGTTTTACAATTATTGAACGGCTAGTATTAATGTAATTGTTTTATGAATAGAATGTATTTTCTTTCTTCCTGTATTTCTTTTTTAGAACAATGTATGTACACCGCATATTCCTATTTGCTTTTTTAGTACCTCGATATTTCATGTATTTGCTTTAATATTATTGCTTGGTATAAAATGTTAACAAGGTATGGGTCATTCCACAAACTGTCACTTTTAAAATAATTTAAAAATACTTCTTTCAAATTGCATTTTATATGAATTTTCATAAAATATATATTCTTGGGCATATGAAAACCCCAAATTGTTTCAAATACTTCTTTTCGCGTTAAATAATGAAGAAAAAAGTATTGTATTATCTAATATTATTACTAAACTTACTGACATAATGTTAAAATAGATACAGACTATACCTATATGAAATATTTATATGTATATATATTTCTAATTTACTAGTGTATTACCTACTGTTATTACCTACCGTACTAAATTGTTCCTATACTGAATATTTTTTGTAATTAACCACTACGTAAATAAATTTCTATTCAGTATGTCTAAATAACTTAGGTAATGTAAGTTTAATGCATTAGCTCATGTTTTCTATATATGATCAGTATATAATACTCTTCTTTTGTCAGCTATTAAATTTAAATAAAATGCATTTGTTATTTGTTTCTATAAATAAATGTTATTTGTTTCTATACTTAGTTTTTATGAATCTTTATTCAACAAAAATTTCACAACTTTGTGCACATACCTTTTTTGTCTTATAACCGATTTATATATGGGTAATTCCAATTTAATGTGTAACTTGGGGGATTTTATTCTTTTTTACATTGCCACGAATTGGATAAAGATATTTTGATGATTTTTTTTGTTTTAAAGCTATCATTTTCACTATCACAAGAATATTTAGATAACAGGGTTATCCCTATTAAAAAATAATCAAATAGAACACAGAAATAGCTCAAGTGTAAAATTTGGCTTTCCACCAAATATTTACAGGTTACGTTTTAACAGTTTTCAGAAGTTCAATAACAGGGTATCAGACTTTATTTTAAAGGTAATTAAAACTAGAAAAATATAAATATCTCTTGTACTTAGGTGTAAAAAGGAATAGTGTACTGGTTTAAAAGTTTCCGTGGTATATTTGTAATCAGGCCGACGCCTAACTTTAAATATGAAGGTTAATTTTAACAATACTATAGATTATTTAAACTCATTTGAAACTTCAATTATCAATACTGCAGTCTTC
>JAYRBW010033003.1:0-33148 GCA_036023295.1 Invenusta paracnida | reverse complement strand
TAAATATAACTATTTTAACTATTTTCGTTTTGATTGAATGACTTATTTAAATTTTATTGAAAATGGATTTTTATTAACTATATACTACTAAACACTTTCCATTGGAATAAAGTAGTCTGTTACCTTAAATCAGGGAGGCAATTTTGTTAAACCATTTTTAAAATTAAATTTGAAATCTACATGGTCCAATTACCTTGTCTGTAAAGTTTGATAGATGTATACATTCAAATGCGCTAAGTGAACTCTCTTGGTGTTATTACTCTATGGGTATAACAGTATTAAGTACAGGTTTAAGTTTAATGAGTACAAAAAAGTATTGTTTCGTTTTCTTTTCTTTAGAATTCCTTTCTTCTGTCAAATATATTTTTAAAAGACACTTCATAAAGAAAGCATTCATAATGAAACGATTGGTTTGGTTTTAAATTCTAAATACATGACGTGATGTGCCAAAAACTAAAAGTATGCTGGCCAATGGGGCAGAGGCTAATGAACTTGCACCCTCCATCCCCGCCACAGAACACGAATGGATGGAAAGACTGGAATAAGCGCAGGTTTTCTGAAGGGGGGGACAACAGGGGTGGATTTCTCTATCCCGGCGACTCCTTTTTTCCATCGGTTCTGGGATTATGAAACTAATAATTGGAGTTTGAGTTTGTGGACATGGTAAACAAATTATATAAATACTTTCACTTTGTAGCTGCCTTCGATGTATCCAACTTTTATAATATCCATATTTATTTGGTAAACTTAGAACAGCTATAGTGTATAAGCAGAGAATACAGACTCAGGCTAGCTATATATTCTGAGTTAAGTGTGTATTACGGAGATTAATTATGATCATTAAACCTGCCAAGTCATGCCAAAGTGATGAAAGATGCCACAAAAAATGCGCCCTTATTAATCCATTTACTAATTGCTTTAAACATATAGACCCTGATTGTATGCTAATTTATGAATTATAGCTTCCAAAATAGTTATTTCATATATATGTAGCTTTGAGTCAGCAATAAGATTGATTAATAATTAGTTTAATTTTTCTTCTTCAACCAATTCTCCATATATATGTATGTATAATATTAATCCTTTAGAGAACTTGACGAAGCACTTTTTACTATTTTATCTGTAAAAGTTGCGCATTTTATTTGCTGATTATTCTCGAGAATTATGAAGTATTGTAAGTTTTAATATCTATAACAGACACAATACTGCTTTTTATACTTTTCATTATAATTTTTTACTGTCTACAATAAACTTTTAAAGGACGCTTCATTAAGCATTTATAATATATAGCCATAAGTGATTCCATATTAGTTGGTTTATTACAATTTTAAGTTGCCAATTATGTCATTATAAAATCGCAGACATTTTCAAATCTGCTAAGTAAGTATATGTATATATTATTAACCACTATATATTTGACAAACACAGTGCAAATACCAGATCTGTGCCATCAAAAGCGGCATTATAGTATTTCAAAAAGCATAGAGCTATATTCATTTGTTTTATAATAAATACTAATTTATGTGAGTAGTAAACATTTCAGCACTTTGAACTATCTCATCTATCATTTAACCAGCCTGTCCATATTATATACCTACCTATCGAGATGAGAGTCCATATATTTATGCTGGGATTTTTAAATGAACAAATGGAGAAATATAAGTTTCTGTAACTTTTCCTAAAATAATATTTCAGCACACTTTATTGGAGCGCAGTATTCCCGATAATGGTGCACACAAAGGGGAGCACAATGGGTCGTCACGTGACCAGATTATAGAATACGCCCCTTTTAGTAAATTATGAGCAAAGCATACTTTTGATATAAAAAGTCGTATCACTCTCAAAATCGTGATTTTGATTTCAAAAATAGTAAATGTATATTTATACCTGTTTTTTAGTTTAAACATATTTTTAATGGTGTATTACTTATGTGTTATCTGAATGTGTGTGTTCATTCAGTGAAGTTTAACAACTCCATACAACAATAGAATGCGGATAAGTTTATTGGATTGAGCCGTGTTATAAAATATCGAACAATGAAGGCGTTTTTCTATACATTTCAACTCAATTTAGCAAAATACAAAAATCAGTACACTTAGAATAATTGAATTTGCGGCCAATTCTTGTTTCTACTAATGAAGCAGTGCAATACTTGATATTCCTCAAATTATCTTGAAATGCGGAAAAAGCGCCTCCATTGATATATAACAATGATTAAAAAAAGTGCAAAACCAATTAAAATACGATCAAATGTTTACTTCATATATTTACTATATACTGCAGAACGGTCGTTTATCAATAAAATTGATGATAATGAAATGTACAGCTGTGAATTGTTAGAAAACCTTTATGCTACCCGCAGCATTGTAGAATTAAGTGTTCGCCATTCTTTTTGTGAAATAGTTGATACTCTAGATTTCTGCAATCAATTATACGTATATCTCCAGGAATATGTGGACAAGAAGCATGGATATCAATCAAAGTAGCACAATAAAGAAACTACATTTCGAAAAAGAGTTCCGCATTATTATTACTTATATATATTGCTATTACGTAATCAAATTGAGGATCACATTTGAAGTTTGAATACTTGTAGTATAAGTCCGCAATACTAATCAAATAAATCAATATTATGGTTCTTAAACAGTTTCTATTGTCTTGATTGTATATCCCATTTTTTCTTTCTTTTTTCTTATTGATTACTTTGCTACGGTCATTTTTTTAAATAATCAATCTTTAGTGTTTTTCTTTTTACCAATAGATACATGTTACAACATGAAAGCGCTCTGGTTTTTTATACAATATTACTTTAATCTTTGTAAATATTAGTTATTATCTTTCCCGCTTGTATGTCACGTTGAGCAAATCAAATGTTAACATTTCTTTATTAAAAAAGGTGTATCCTAAAATAAAATGTCTTAATAGCGATCAGGGGAGGGGGTATGGGAGGAGGGGGAGAGACAAACAGCATTGAGGTACACAATATTGGTACCTCGTTCCTTGTAGCTGGAGGGTGCTAGCTGCGGGACTATAGGGGGTCAATGTTGGTACTTCGTTCCTTGTAGCTGGAGGGTGCTAGCTGCGGGACTATAGGGGGGTCAATGTTGGTACCTCGTCTCTTGTACCTGGAGGGTGCTAGCTGCGGGACTGTATGTAGCTTTATTGCTACACACTGAATTGAATGCACACCACTTTTTAAATTGACGTAACAGTTTTTTAAATGACATAGATAGCTTAACGCTTATATTTATATTTTATATAGGGTAAAATGGGTTCACGCTTTACCGAGATATATATAAATCTCAATTAATTACTTGCGATAGTCTTAGCTAGAAAAATTTGACTTTAACAAACTGATTTGCGTCGCAGTATTGAGCTAATTATCGAATAATTAGTTTAAGCTTACTGTAATTAATTAAATAATTAAGATTTATATATATATATTCTAGCAGACTGTGAAAACAATTTACCCCCTATTATAATGAAATTGATCTGCATATATATTTTTAAGTGACGCACAGCCATTTTAGTGGATTTTCTACGATTAATATTATACATCATTAGTCAATAAATAATTATTGTTATATCGATTGCCAAACATTCATATTGGATACAAATTTGTGCCAAAACTATTTACTTATTCACAACTAAGTTTTAATTTGTTTATTTTAGGTTTCAACACTAGCTTATATATTGTACCTCTAAAAGTATGATTTGATTACTATTTATAATATAAAAAAATGAAATAATAAAACATAGACGGAATTTAAAGTAAAGAATTCGTAATTGGAAATTATCTTCAGAAGAACTAGGAATTTATCCATATAAACACTAGAATTTGCTTTCAAATATTTAGGGCTATGTTTCTTTTTCTGTTGCAGATCTTGCATTTATATAAAGCAAGACATACAAATTGTGTATATGAGTATATATAATATACAAATTGAATTGAACTTATGCAATTTAGATTGCAACAAGAATAGAAATATTTAGTAGGAGTAATATAGTATATGTAACTATATTCCATTTGTTTATATAATACAATTACAACTGTATTACACTATTTATTCCTAAAATAATGTCAAAAAGTCACATACAATCAATATATGTATAAAATAGATAGACATATTATATATGTATAGCTATCAAATATCAGTTTAAAAGAAAATGATTATTTCCTTCAATTTTTAATGGACTAAAAGAGTACTATCTCTATCTCTATAACTATAAAATGTTATACTATGTTATACTATAAAAAGAAACAATACTAAATACTAAATTAATGTTGGAAATATAATATTATTAATTTATTAATAGCTGTAATCGATATTAGCGAAAATATATTTAAATAAACGTTAATTTCATACATATTACTGATTTATTGAAAATAATATTTAATTCTTTCAGAAGTATCATATTTTGAGATGATTCTGATGCTACTCAAAAATGTACTAATGATAGTATTAAAATTGTATTTTACCGAGAATTGTTTTATTTTCGGATCCCAGATAATAAAAGAGATATACATATACTATAATTAATATTATACTAATTTTCTCAGAAGCATTGAAGATATTTCTAAATTTCAATTACGACAGTGTATATAACCACAAAAATAATGTGAACACGAAGTTTGAACATATTTGGTTGGATAAGTAAACTTTCATTAACGCTGGTTTGTTATACGTGTCTCAATGCAAATTGTGTAGTATTCTACATTCTACAAAAATAAACTACACAAGGGATATATTTGTCATCAGAAAAATACAAAATGTAGATTTCCAACTATCAATCAGAATCAGTAGTGATTACGTTCTTTTGGTCCACACAAACGTGTAGGGTGATAGTTCCCAATGCAAGGCAACACATGAACTTACCAAATTTTGAACACTAATTGTACATGTGATGTGGTAGAGATTTTTGCCAATAATAAATTGTTCAGCTTTTGTAACTTTCTATTTCTTTTCAGCGAGACGTGTAACTGAGTTCCACCCAGTGTTAAAATGAGGTATAAATTACACGCCTATAATACATTTCCAAAGACGAATATAGAAACTTATAGCAGGGGGTTGTATCCAAAACTATTGGAAAGCATTTTAATGAAGTGTAATGTCTATCTAGTAAAAGGTCAGCTGGGCATCGTGTACATAATGTAACAAATAGAAAGACCAAAGTCCGAGATGTAATAAGTGTAAGTGTATTCATCACCCCCGCCCCCAACTTAAAGATGGGAACCTTTTGAGGTTATCTTATATATATGCTTATTTCCATTATTTGAGAAAGAAAAGTCTCGAAACACCTGACGTATCGCATTGCAATATAAAAATATGCAGTCAAACTCTGCGCCAATCAATCAATCAATATGTGCTTACGGTCGCTATTCTAAATCGCTTTGTGGCCATAACTAGTTTTTCCTTCCCTTTCCCATCCCCCTGGTAACAATTTTACCATATTTACAATCTCCAAATATCAATATTATTATGTGAACATTATAATCTTGTGAACTGGTTTTAGTGGTTATAATAGGAATAATAGTAGTGCCTAGATATTGAGATATTGATGCCAGCTACATTTATGTCTTGCAAATGCAACAAGAAATGTCAAAATACTTTGTAAGCGGGATGTCTGTCTTGTAACATCAAGTTTTATTCTAGTAGCATGGTAATAAAATGGAATTATTTTCAATTACCTCCTTGTATATCAATGAAAAATGAGCCTTTTAATACGTTACTTTTGAAATACTCTAAACTTACATTAACTTATATTAATAATATATAATGCGATACGGATAAATTATTCGATAAATTCAACCAAATCGAGAATAATTAGTGGAAAAATAAGTTATTTTTTACGACCTCTGTGTTTTATTATTAGCTATTTAAATGTGCTTAACTTCTATATAAATAGTGTTTACTTATGTCTCTTTTATAGGAAATTTTCATTAATATGCATAGCAAAATATTCAATTATCAATTAGTCCATTTAAAATATCGTGAAATATGATCTAAAAGTGAAAATTAAATAAGATTACGCAGTTTTCTTAAGGTATGGCCGTTATCTTAGATTATCAAGTTTTTAAATTCAATATTTATTCATATAAAAAATGTTTTTTTTATTTGGGCAATATTTTACAAAAGTAATAATGTATATGTAATATTGCATGAAAATTTAAAAAATGTAGACTTTTATGAGTCGAAATGTAGCAATCTCTATAATAAGTTTATTGTAAAAGGTTGAATGATATCTATGCTTATAATTATATATATGTATATAATCATGTTTCAATGTATCTATTACAAGTATGCAATTTCAAGGCATGTTATAAATTTTAGACTTTAACAAGTAACATTTTATTCATTAATAATTTATTCATTTTTGGAATTTACAAATTTACAAATTTATCGCTATAAATATTTCATAAATATAAGTAATTGTCAATTTAATTTCAGTAGGATCATATTTTCTACAATTACAATATAAAATTGATATATTAGTAAATTCAAGTAATTATTAAAAAAATTAAAAAATACTTTTTAAATATATATTTTCTTTTATACTTGATGTAGTTTAATTTAATTGAAATTGAAATTGACAAAGTAAATAAATAATTGTTTATTTACTTAATATACTTCATACTGTCAAAATTAATTAAGAATACTCGAAAAAGTTTGTTCGCCCAAAAATGTATAATGTATATGTTTTCGAGCATTGACATGAAAACGGCGTGTGTAAAGATCAAGTCTAAATATACGCATGGGAGTAAGCCATGTTTCTGAAGAAAGATAACCTTAAAATAGATCATTTTATAATCTAAAGAAAACAGGAGGAAATGCAAAGAGGGAATGTAGAAGTTCTTTGTAGGGGACTACTGCGTCGTGTTCACGCTTTCTATTCCAGCTTTGGACTTTCAAATCTTCCCACGGCCATATTTATCGTTACTTATAAGATGGTTTTCATTGGCAGTCATTGATTGACATCTTCAATTATCAAAAAAGAAGATTATTCACTTGATACAACCGCAAAGTAAATAGGAGCAAGGTTTTTTATCCTTCAGATTTTTAATTTTCACTATTCCAAAAATAAGGTTTAGATGATATCAAACAGCGAAGTTTTTGACAGAGTTTTAAACAAAGAGTTTTTAACAAACAACCAAGTTAAAAATTATTTCGAAATGTTTCGTATTTCTTAAACAAATAAAACTGGTTTTGAGAAACTTTTATGTTGTACAACAAAAATGGTAGCGAAAGATTAAAGTTCATTTAAAGTCGATGATTTTTTTTTAATTGGAAAGATATTTTATATAAAATAAAAATGTAAATTTTAGCATCTAATTTTGCAGCTACATATATGACAAAGATAACATTTATTCATAATGCATTTACATTTACACAATTAGAAACAGTGACTTTTAAAATTAAAACATCAATTCCATAGAACATAATAAATATTGGAACTATAACACATATTGTTTGTATGTATCATACAAACAATACATATAAAAGAATTATATTTCTTTTCTTAGTACTTCATGTTCGATAACTAGACACATTTTTTGAACTTAAATAAAAAGTATTATTTGTATCAACAAAACTTTTTCTATTAAATCGAAACAACTAGATACGTAACTAATTAAAATATTATTCACTAACAAGGGGATGTGAGAAAAGAGAAATTCGTTGTCATAAGCCTGCAAGAAGTACTTCAGAAATAAATTTTAAAAATGCATATATGTATATGGAAACAATTACAAGTCAAAATATTTTTATTTTCTACGTCTCTTGTCTCGGGGAATATTAATTAGACTATTCTGTTGTTAAAAATTAAGTATACCGATTTACATTAAAAGCAGAGTCGCTCCCTGAACTTTTATGGTAAACTTAAAAATAAAATCATTGTCAAAATGTCAGTACCAAAAGGAGGAAGGGTGACCTTTGGTTCGTAAAAAATTGCAGACGTAGTACAATTATCCTTAAAAGACTAAATTGATTATTAAGGCTTTTGTACATATAAAATTGTAGCTAACTTAAAAATCGCAAATATACATAGTAGATAGCCTCACCAAGTCAAATCTTTGGAATATGAAACTCCTAAATCCACTTGAATAAATGTTATTTGTATATACTCTAAATATTATATATTATATATAATATGTAGGTACTTTAATTAACGAAACATTGAACAAACCATTTTTATTATTTGATAAAAAAATTCAAAAACTTATTTTTATTTCTAATTGGTGCATTTTAGATCTATTTGTATATAATTAACTTTTACCATTGAAATTATATGTATATTGAAGATACCGTTTACATAAAAATTTATATTTCTCTACATAATCTTTTTACAAGTATATTATGCATAATATGCTCATTTTCTACATAAATAGTTAATATATACTAGATAGACTGATATGTACACTTAAATTACATTTTAAATGTCACATTTTCATAATTATTATTGTATTACCTAAGTGTATATATTTCTGCATATCTACCGCTATAAATTATAATTTACTAAGTTTTGTATTCCCACCTACACTAAATATTGTTCAGCCATATTATTAATTAAATAAATAATAATAATTTTAATAGAAATTTAAAATGTAAAACTACAGTAAAAAAATTGATTTCGTGATATATGACCATCTATTTTACACATACACCTCTTATTATGAATGCACATTCTCCCGGCAAAAACCTGAATTCGGGCTTCAAAAGTAGAACTGAATCAATTAGAAGAATAAAATAAATAATTGCAGTAATAGTAATTGCCTAGTACCATTTCCCAGGAATATTTTCTTTTAAATTGTTCTTTTAACCGATATTGTTTTTAGTTGACTAAGTAAGAGAACTTTTATACATTTAAACTTTCTTCCCTGATTTGAAAGTAAAAATAAATCTGAACGATGGAATTGCTACTCTGTATAAGTGTCTCAAACAATGCAAGACGTCGAAATTCATAAATAATAAAGAAACCCGCTCATATATCTTCTTAAAGTCCTTTTTTATTCACGGCTTTAAGGAGACACTGTTTATAGTTCAGTAGTTGGGGCTATTGAGAAATATTATTGCACACAAACCTCTGTTCATACAGTGCACGATTGTTAGGAATGATAGCTATATAGCACTTCTTCTTCAATTTTATTATTTTCTCTCAAGCCACTAGTGTGTCAAAGTAGCTCCTTTCAAGACTAACGGAGGGGGGATATCTTTAAATCTCCACCGTCACTGCTTATTTTCTTTTATATTTAAGGTGACAATTTTCTGGAAGTGCATTTTCCAACTATATGAATTGAAAAATTGCATCGTAGAAAATAAGAAAAATATTTCTCACGCTTTACAATATTAGGGTGTTATTACCTATGTGCTACATATATATTAAAACAACATTTAATCTGATAGTATTTTTTTTACTATTACAGCGTTACCGAGGTTTAAAAGTACAACAAAGCAATATATATATAGTATTATACGTGGTCACAAGTATGTTATTTTCATAAAGCGAAGAGTTTAATCATTTCTATTTTGTGATAATATAAGACAATACCAGTTAAAAAATTTACTAATAAAGTAATTACATATGATTATAAATACTTATTATTATTGATACTTATTAATACTTAATAACATAGATAGTATGATTATATATATTTCCTTCGAATTTTCTCCGTAGTTATATATTTATATAAATAACTGATTATTTATTAAACTATACACTGTGGAAAACACAAAAAGACGTAAAATACGAAACAATTTTAATTCACATTTTTGTAATTTCATAATTATTTCTCAATATTTAATTTTAACTTTAAAACGATATAATATTCATTTGTTAAATTGTGTAATTCTTCTAATGTCAATAGTGATTTAATGATTTGAATCATTCCATTTTGTCAAAGTTAAACTGACAAAGTAGATTAAATAGCGCTTCGACTGTTCCTTTAAATAATAGTAAAATATATTTTTAATAAAAGGAATATACAAAAACAGTGGAAAATATAATTGTTCATGATGAAAAATCTAGTGACACGTAATTATCAATACGTTTGATTAATAGTTTTGTCACAACACATAAACAATTCTCATTCGTCTCGTAATACTCTCAACTAGCGCGACGTTGTTGCTTTAGGCATTACGTCATATTATGAACGAGTGAAAGAAACTTACCTACTTGATGAAATATACTTTGTGCAAACGAGAAAATATAATTTGGTAACTTTAAATGACTAATTATACACACATTGGTAGCATTGTGAAGAAGGCAGACAGAACTGTTTCGACCTTGTTAGGTCTCTTTAGCAGCTGACACTCTCATACTGCTCCAGACTATATCACCAATTTATTGTAAAGAAATCCATATACATGTATGTATATGCATATTAATGATCAGTTGTAGCTGATAACAAACTAATCAATTAGACTCGCGGTTAACTATAAAAACCAGTGGCGCAGTATTGCTCAAATAGTTAATAATACAAATAGAATATGAAGGGCTTTTTAATTGTTTTATAAAAATGAAAATTAGAAGTTATTCATAATGAATTATACCGTATTTATTTTAGAGAACAATATCTCTGGATTATTTTAGATTTTTTCTTTTTTCTAAAATAACAATATTTTATATCCATATCATTAAAATTGACATTTAAAACTATTAAGCTTTCAATTTTTTTCATTAAAGTAATTTTTATTAGTAAAGTCTTATGTAGTTTTTTTATGATATTATAAAACAATTTTTTTTATTAAATTAAAAAGTTTTAAAATTACGCATCAACAGTCCTTGTTTGTAAATTATACACTCATTTAAAATCTTTGCAATTATTAATTTTGTAATACAAATTATTTAATATTATTTAATAATTTCATTAAACATTATAAAACAACATTTTTGCCTTTCAATTGAAGTAATTTATTTTATGTTTTTTTATGCATTATGGATTAGTAATAATAATATATAAACAAACAAATGTAAATGAGCTAGAAATAATAAAGTGGAAAATATTTCAATTTTATCTGCTAAAATCAGAAGATCAAATGTGTATCGGAGTTTTTGAATTGAAAATATTATTGCATTATATGCATAACAAGGGTAACTATTTATGTTGTTGTTATTGTTGTTTAATAAATTCATCATTGGCAACCAAAAACATTTTTTAGAAAAGTAAAGATTCTCCAAAATATAACGGAAAATGTTGAAATGCTTTTAAATGCATATTTTCCAATTATGCATAATTTTAAAATCTTTTATAAAGAAAATATATTATGTCAATTTATAAAAATGCACGTTGTTGACTGAATCTGTAAAAATGTTTAGAAAAAAAACCCTATTAAATATATGTCAATAAATAAAGAAAAATAAATATATAAAAATTTAAAATTCTAATTCTAATTCAAATTCAAATTAAGCATAAAACGACCGAGGCAGGGCTCATACCTGTGAAAAATATACTGATTACACATTTATGTACAGGTAAAATCATTAGCATGTTTATACTTTCCTTTATTGTATGTTTCATTTATGTAATAAATTATTCATAATTTTCAATATGTTTTGCAATTATTTAATATGTTCTGATCATAGATATTTTTTTCTACATATGTTAAATTTACTGGCTGTATTGATACATTTTTTTTGGTACAAAATTATTATTTTATAAAATATGCAAAAACTTATGTTTACTAACTGGATGTTGTATCTATGTAAAACAAAACTACATAATGTGTATTAGTCTAATAGGTTGAACACCTGAGGTGATAGCTTGGCATTGTTCCACGCGTCTCAAATAACCTATAATATTTCTATTATCTTTTAAACTTTTCAGAAACTTTTCGTGATGAATAAAAAAGTTGATAATAATATTTTAAGCTATAAGACTTTTTTGGCACAATTTATGTTGTGTCTAACAACAACCGTAATTGTTAAAAGTTATTGTACATTATAGATGATTATATACCTAAGTTTATAAACAAATTACAGTTTACCACTAATCAAGCATTACTTTGGATAATATTATAACGTTAAGTTGTTGAATGATGGCCTCTCTATATAAGAAAGGTAATTTTCTGACCGCTTGGTTATAAGATAGTTAGCGCATAATTGAGGACAATGAAAATGAGGCTTGTCCCCCAGTACTAGGTAGCATTAGCATACATCCATCGTTTGATTGACATGACTACTTTCTCCTACTTACTTAAGTGACAGCAAGAGATAGCTTATTGTGATTAAAAGATTTTAGAAGGTCATAAAACAGTATAGACCTGCACTTATTGGGAGATTAAGAATTTGTAAAGAAGGAAGATGGATGGGGAATTGACTATCGGAAACATAAATCAATCTCAAAGTGTAATGGCGAAGTTTTTATAGAGGCAGTATTTTACACTTCAATGTTGTGCGTTAGCAAAGTTTAACTGACTACGGAAGTAAAATTAGACAAAAAATTAAAAAATGTACCATGAAGAGACTAAAAAGGTACCATAGCGTATAACCTTGAATTGAAACCAGTGACAGTTTTTTTCAAAGTTATTTCTTAGTATCCTAACGTTTTCACATTGTCATGCTAAGTATAAATGATTCATACTAATAATTGTAACACGAGATATGAAACAAGATATTATGTAAACCTTTTTTATCGATTCTTTTAAAAACTATTATTAGCCTCTTATGTGATGATACTAACAAAAACAATAAGTTAAAAAACACAGCTCCATGATATTATTAATAGATTTTTTAAAGTTCATATTTCGGTATACCTTTTTCAAAGTAATTACAAAAATTAATAGTGAAGAAATATTTCTTTAAATGTGTCCTCAAAAATTTGTAATATTTTGTAATATTCATAGATAGCTTATACAATGCAGTTCTTCTTATGATTTTAAAATTGTGGGAAATGTGTCAATTGTGATAAATCCGCAAACTAAGACCTTTAAGAACTTAGTTTAATTTAAAGGACACTAAAATGCATTATTATGAAATATGGTTAAAATGTGTTAAATTGTTAAGTAGTTTTTTTCTCCAATTCTTTCTGAGATGAAGTAAAAATATCTTAGACTATATTTTAAAGATTTAAAAATTATATATATAAGTGGCTTACCACGCATAATTATAATACATGTCATAATTATATACACACTTTGCCGGGATATAAATAAATATAAATCTGATTTAATTTGTCGCAATATGTTTAGACTAGAAATTGATGATTAGGTCAATGTTGCAGCGCAAATCAGTTTGTTAAAGCCAAGAGTATGTACCGGGGTTCGAACTTGCTACCTTCATGTTTGATGGCGGGAGTGAGTATGTACTGGGGTTCGAACTTGCTACCTTCATGTTTAAAGGCAGGAGTGAGTATGTACTGGGGTTCGAACTTGCTACCTTCATGTTTGAAGGCAGGAGTGAGTATGTACTGGGGTTCGAACTTGCTACCTTCATGTTTGATGGCAGGAGTGAGTATGTACCGGGGTTCGAAGTTGCTACCTTCATGTTTGAAAGCAGGAGACCAACTCATTTGCCTACCATCTTCCTTATTTAAATTCAAAATTTATATACATATCGCATTTCTTCTATTAAACACCTCTAATACCCGCCTTACCTCTAATAGACGCCTCCGCTGAACTGAAATTGAATTTCACATTGGTAGATTTCTGTGGCTACCGGTATACCTAGGTATTTGTTTTATTCATTACCCAATTTTGTATTTTTATATTTTTAATTAATGGGTGATAGATAAGGTTGAATAGTAAATCAAATAAATAGATGGTACCTAGGTTGTTAGTTTAATAAAAAACATTAATTAAATAATATTAATGTATACCTAAGTAAATATAAATAAATAAACGCCTCTCTAATAATTTATAAACGTTAATAGACACCCCGGCGTTTAATAGAAGAAATACGGTATATGTATATTCCTGCAAAGCGTGTATGCAATTTTACTTATGTATTATATTATAGACATATATACATATATTATATTATGACTGTATTTAATTTAAATAAAATACTTTTATGATTTAATTCCTGTAAATACAGGCTTTTAGTGTATTCTTGTTTTTCAATTTACGAGTCTAAATGTCAATAAAGTAGACTTTCTAAAATTTGTCCTAATAAAAAAATGTTAAAAGTGCACAAACTAATGTCCATAATATCAGGGGCTCATACATATTTGCTTTGATGTGCAATAAAATAAATGCATGGGCAATTTTTCGCTTTAAATTAAGAGGAAAAAGAAAACAACAACAGAAAATGTTGAGCATAGAAGAAAAAAAGAAAATATGGAGGTGCTGAGGGTAAAAATATGTAAGAAATAGATTAGGCCAAGTTGTCCTCAGGAAATTCAGTTGTTACCGGTGCAAATTTTGATGTCTTCCTTTCTTAGATTACAGTTTCATATGGGAACTTTACGTAACTTACAGTACTGTGATTGCCTAAATATAGGCACAATTATTGGGATCTTGATCTTTAATATTTGTTGTAGAAGAATAGTGGCAACTAATTCTGAGCAGAAGACATGAAAACGGAAGACTTTAGTGAATACAGTCTGATGATTTGGGAAATAAAGGCCCACAGAAGTTGTCCCTGAATGGCCGTCGAGATAAGAGAAGAGAATAGGCTTGTTTGGTCAACCTTTGGGGTTGAAAGCGAAAGATACTGGCGATTGAACGTCTATCTTTAAGTTTTGGAATATCCATATAAAAGGGAAAAAGTGGACATCAGTAGCATTTTATTTACTCATTTGAGAGTATAACTGGCAGCTCTATTTTAATTTGTATTGCGCAAAGTATATGTAATTAAGCGATAAATAAGTAATATATTTTGCATAAAGTATATTGTATTAATTTTATATTAGCTTCGAGTTTGGAAACAGAAAAAAGTGGTAACTATTTATTTTCCTTGGAACTTTTTTGAATTAGAATGATTTGCCTATTTTAACCGATAAATTTGTTTTTAATTTTTTGTAATACGTGGTGAAGTTTCATCTAGATTATCAACATTATTATTTTAGATATCAATAAAGTTACAAAATTTAAAAACAAAATTTCTGTCCTATAATATATTTATATTAACCCCATGCCACCCGGAGGTGGGGGGCGATTCAAACCCCATTTGCCCCCCTCTTTTATTTTTACTGGCGTTTTTTAAATATAATTCTTTATTTTCCCATTAAAAGCTCTGCAACTTTTAAGACCATTTTTTAATTTCTTTGGAATATATTTATTTATGTGCAATAAATACCAATATGAATTTTTGAAATACCAAAATTAAAAAAACAGTTTTTTTAATAATAATAATTTTTGTTAATTTATGAAATTATAAATAATATTTATCAACTGTAATATACACTAGATAAAATGAACATAAAAATAAAAAAATTTTATACAAATAAAATAATTCTAATAATTAATTTTTTTCCACTCCCACAATTTTTTAATTTCACATTATTATTATTTTTTAACGTCTAAAAATACTTTGGTTCATCTAAATACCAAATTTTAAAGCTTTATCTAAACAGGTGGGCGAATCGGTCCTCCACCCGGTTTCTGAGTGCGTCAAATAGCCCTGGTAGGATAAGGTTAAAAATACATTTCACCATATTCATAAATTTTAATTAAAAAAATTGAAAATTTGATTAGTTATACATCATCTTTAGCATGAAAAGACGTTTTTTTAGCAGGAATGCTAAGTTTAAGCAATTATTGTACAATGTGAAGTTAGATAAAATAGGGCGGTAATTATCGGTAAATAACAATTACTTTCATTAACAATTTATTTGTTAGTATACAACAACAATTACAAACAAACTTTTCAAAAGTTGAATGTAAATATTACGACATTAACATCAGTTTATGAATATACAAAACTTCAATTCTTAAATATTCATTTCGAATGTATTTCAAAGGCTTGTTTAGTCGTTGAACTTTTTTCGAAAGTTTTAGTAACAGAGATAATTTTGACTTTCTTGGATACATTGGTAATCTGCATTTGTTTCGTTGAAGATTGCAGTTTCTAGCATTTTGGCAAATTAATTTCTTACTTTCAATATTTTATAGATTTTTATGCTTGCTGTTGTACAGACATCAGAATTTAAGTAACCGTGCTCATTCAATATGGCGATCAATGACACCCGTAAGCAATGATTTCTATATTGACGTGACACCTGCAAATTTTTGATATTATACTTGACATTAAGCAAACTAATTTTTTTCCGAACTTTGTTTTGATGTATACCACTTGTTGATAAGTGTGTTCCATTGTAAATTACTGCGTACAGGCAACAAACACTGGAAACAGTGTATGCCTTTTCCTAGCCTCAACGAGAACATGCAGTATGTTTGCAAATATCTTGCTTTTTCATGCCTTCAATTTGTTTGGTTAGGGATATTTATGCATTTTTTTAAGTGTCTCGTGAAACACACATACATATCTTCATCCAGTAGATGGTACTTGAGATAAATGTCAATTTTAATTCAGTCAAATTTTGAACGCCAATAAAATTCAGCCAATATTGAACGAAATTAAGTTGAACAAAACACAACTTAGACAAGATAATAGAAAAACATGATTTATACATATATCATTGTAATTGTCAAGCAACGTGTTTGCTGTTTGAAGTAACTGTTAAAACTTATAAAGCTACTTTAATTGTTTTTAGGTCAATTTTAAAAACCTTGATATAGGTGTTTATATATATATATACCTATATAAAAACACTGAAATATCGATGTTTCGAAATTATTGTTAAAATACGCAACTTATTCGATATAACTTAACCCCCGAAGAAGACATAAATATAAAACATATTATCGGCATTAAAAATCTTTATTTTATCTTATTACGTAACATGGTCGTAATTCTGCATACTGTCTAAAATATAATGATATAATTTGTTCCATTTAGATTCATGCAAACATTGTAGCTCATTTACCTATTTTTTCTCTTTACTTACATATTTCTAATGATTTAAGCTTATAAATGTCACTATATCAGGGAGTACTGGAGTAAAGCAGTGTGCGTTACTTGCATATATTATTTATATTTATTACATATATTATGTATTCACAAAATAAATTCATTAAAAAGAAACATAAACAACTATCATAAGTGGGATGTTTTATTCAGCTCTGTAATGAAAATACTTTAATTTGTATGCATAAAAATATTTTACGAACTAAGCAACTTTTATGTCTCAAAGATTTATTTATATATGAATTGTAATTTATTAATTTTCTCGTCTACAAGTAATACTGAATAGTAACTTCTTTTGTGAATTTCTCTAATAAGGCTTAAGCAATAAAAATGCTGGAATTTCACTCCAATTGCCAAATGAAGATGATAGATAGCCTTTCGATTGGTTAATAATTAATTGAGATACATTTTTTGCCTCAACACGTCACGTAAATCAGTAATGCCTGTTCGTTTTTTATATTCACGAAAAGGGTGTTTTAGTTTCAAATTTAATTTATAGTACGTGTAAAACCTATGAATACATAAAACTTAAAAAAATGATATATTCTCCAACAAATCGTTTAAGAAAATATTTACAACTATATTCTGAGTGGTTAAGCAATATAATCTTATAATTAAGCAATATTTTTGACACGTATTTTTTATATTTTCTTTTTTTAAGAACACCCTAACAAAAAAACCGAAACTATTAACTGCCACTTGAAACTAAATGAGCACATTTGATTCGATAGCTGTTTATAGTCCATCAGTCAAAAATTGTTTTATTTCATAAGTAAAGTTAAAACAAATTTGATTGATTCAATTGCTAGTTATCACTAATAATTTTGGAAAATAAGAACAAATAAAACTAACTTATTCATTCCAAAAATGAAATTAATATTTTATAGTAGGTATATATAAATAATATCAGCTAGTAAATTGAAATGGTAAATGTAGGCTTCTTATATAAAAGTATGTTGGTACAAAACTGTATAACAGCTCAAGCTAAAGCTAATCAAAACGGTAAAATTCATTATATTGACGTCATTGGTAAAACATATTTTAATTTTGAGGTGTTTAAAGTTATTTGCGTGATTTAATATCAGCTTTTAGTAACATTACAAAAATAGAGAAACATATTTAATATATTAACTTTGTAACTATAATTATAGGCATTATTCTCTTTTAAATCGTGCATCACATTATTTTCTACAAATTGTTAAAATATAAATTAAGAACTTAATGAAGAAAGAGAAATACAGAATATTGTGTAGTTACAAAGTTTGGTTTCTAGATAATTTTTTTTTCAACTTCGTAAATGTTTACAATACATAAATAATTCACTGATATAGGTAAAATTATGGGTATATTTTCAAACTTTTATGGGTATATTTTCAAACTTTATTCTAAAATATATTTAAAATTAAAAACTTGAATGCTTAATCTAGAAGTGGTTAACATCATTCATTTAGTTTTATCATAAATCTGGAAATTGTAGTTTTACATGAGCTAATGCAGCGTAGACGCAATAAATCGGTACTTTAGAATCAAGTATCCCCAGAAATAATCTCTGAATAGAATAAATGTAATAATCAAGATACATAATTCATTTTTTTATGATATGTCGAATATTGACTGAAATAATTGTTTTGTTTGAAAGCCAGACTACTGCAAGTTTTACGAACGCATTCAGTTGAACAATATTAATAATCTAATTTTCAAAATTATATTATTCCAATTAATAAAATAAGCTATAATAAACTCTAAATACTAAAAATGAGTAATTTTTTACTATCTTTACAAATATTCTCTTTGAAAATTTCTATACGATGGCTCAAACTATTCTATAATATATTACTCATGAAATTTGGACATATTTGATATTACTTCATAGTGAATAGGATTTCTTTTATTCAGCTCTTACAATTATAATATATCTTTTGAATTTAAAATATCTTTAAAATGATCACATTTAATTTAAAATGCAAATGATATAATAGTAGGTATAAATATTATAAATATTATATTTTAGAAAATATTTATTAAAATAAGAAAATTAATTAGAATTTGGAAAGTAATACTACAATATGTGTAAAGTATAATTTCATTTATTTAGTCTCGATCGTGACGTTGTATGTTATATGCAAAAAACTGAAGTAATACTTCGACGATTCTACAGCCTCATGTCTATAAGTGGAATCGATAAAAAATCACTCAATGGCTCCAGAATAACAGATTCAAACAATTCTGCTGAGAAGCGACTCTGAATTTAGGAGACTCTTAGGTGGCTGACTATAGAGAGAAGGCTAGGTTAGAAAATGAATACATAAACTACACACACTTTCATCCTGTATTTGGGGTATTCATAGTATTCCTGTCACGAACCAGACAAAATGTCTCTTTATTCGGTTCAGGCTCTTAATATTTTACATTTTTATTCGGAATAAAGAGAGTAAAGATTGTGAAAAATGCACCCATGAACCCCATTTTGGCTCTCTGTCATTTTATTTCCCTCAGATTTGCCCCGAAAAGGACAGTTTCAGTGTGCATGCTGAAGCCTTAAAAAGATCAGTAATAATATCTTGTCATGCTAAATCGAGATTTTAAATGTTAAATACCTGAATTGACGGTATATAGAAAAGTTAAGATTAAATTGATTCTATTTATTTATATTTTTTTATTAGATAATTTCATTTTCATTTTTATAACATAACTTAAATTATGCTAAGAAGACTTTAGCGCCTTACGATTGTTACTGAGTTCATTATATATAAATATATATTTAAGTCAAGTTAAGTTAAGTTGGCGTATGGAATATGTCTGTTCATCGGATCTTTGACCGACATTTTTCTACTTCTTAAAATGAAAGTTAATCCTTGTAAGGGCACAAATCTCTCCTGCGTCTGAAGAAGCTCTTTTTCAAGAAGTCGTCTCCCCCGATCTTCGACACTTTTTATATCCAATTCCTTGGCAAAAAAGAGAGATCGCTTTTCTTTTTTTACACATATCTACGAAATGTTTGTAGAACGTACCGCAAAGGCCAAATGTGATATATGTATGCAATATAGTGTTAACATCATTTGTCTGGAAAGTAGATTTTCTAGCTTAATAACCAGTTGAGCCTGTAATCGAGTATGGCAGGTCGCTACATAATGTTTGGTAGTATGTAATGTTAGCTCTTGTAGCTGAAGTTTCGTGTTTCCGAAAAGAAAAAGAGCGAAAGGAGAGTGATTAATGCTTATAGTCTACAGAAATCTTTTAATTAGAAATCCGACTGTATTATATCGTTAATAGAACTTATAATATATCTATATGATCAAGATACGTACTGAGATTATATCTTAAATAGTATAGAGTAACATGTATTCTCATGTTTCTAAATAACGATTCAACAACGCCTTTTTCTGAAACTTTTCCCACCTACGCTTTCGTTATTAATGTGCTCTATTATTAAAACTAAACTTTCGACAAACGATATAAAAGTGGAATAATTAAGATTTTGTACAACAATTATATATTTATCTAGATATCGATTATAAGCGTCTGCGGGTTTTGTCATACAATGGCAAATAATACTATATATCATAGCTCCCAAGATTTGCGGGTAACCAAAATTATTAGTTCGTATTATTGTTTATATAATAATTTTGTAGACTTCTCAAATACTCCTATAGGAGTAGGTATATCAGCACTTTATTGTTATCCCATATTACTATGGATATATATATATATATTACAATATATTAATTATATTATAACTAGGCTTAGGTCTAGTACTAGTATATAGATTTATATAAATATTAACAATTGTCTGAAAATGTACACTCATCATCTTCACTACTAATAGCGGACATATTGAAAGCGAAGCATTTAGACTAACAATCAATTTAAGCAAAGGTCAACGATAGATTTAAACACCTTATAATTCTTTTGAAAGATAAATTTATAAATATTATTAAAACTATACTGTACTATTTATGTCATATGCTCATATTTACGTTTTTATGTGTATATAACTATATATATTAAATATTATATTCATTTGTATTATTGATTATACAATTCTAATGCTAATTAATAATAAGTTTGTCATATTGAAATATGTATTAGCTAGTTTCTGTTGGGAAGATTTCCAGTAGATTGGGAAAGATAAATGCGAATCTGAAACTCAAATTGTGAGTCCCTCTTGTGAGATACTAATATATATATATTACATACGTGAAACCATCCATCAACACAAAAAAATAGTGAATGGCAAAACAAATTGCACATTAAATAAGGAAGAACAGTACAAAGAATACAAATGAAAAGTTGTTAACCCACAAATCTGAGAACTGCAATTTGAAAATATTAATAACAGTTTCAGAATGCAATATTTTTGTCATAAAAAATGACTTTTAGTACAAAACTGAAGTTTTTATTGCAGTTATTGTCAATTGTTTTTTTATTTTATCTAACAATTAGAATTTGTCACGACATATATAGATAGGATTGATGAGGTGACAGAAGAACTGATTAATAATTGTAAGCATGAATTATCTACAAACAACTACAACTTTTTCTAAAAATGTGTTTAGTTTAAAAATGAATATGCTCGAAACGTTCTAATAAATAAATTAAACCAGTTGAAGAACAAAGTGATTTTAAATTAAGATTCGAAATGAAAATGCATCTTATTTAATTATTTGATTGTACAAAGTTAAAGGAAGTTTTTAATCAATTTAAAGCTAATGACGAAAGAAAATTGGTTTATTTATTATATTTTAAGAAAATATATGTTTTTAAGAAAATTTATATTAGCCAACTTGTAACTTTCAAACAATTGTTTAATATCACAAACGATTTTTTTATAGAGACTATAATGTTTTAAAGTCGAGAGATTGTGAGAACATGCCAATATTTATACAGGACTTTATAGCATATATCGGCACCCTCAATCTCTTGTGTTTTCAAATTTTGTTAAATTAGAATTAACAATTTCAAAAGAGTCGTTTATTTATTGAAGGTAATTAAGAATTAGAAAATAATTCACAAATTATTGAATAAACCACTATTTGTTGTTACTTTCCATATCAATGTATATAGACATTAAAATAACATTTTAGAACCACAATAAAAAGAATTTCTCATTTCATTATTTTAACTTTGAAAATCTACGAAAAAAAGGTTCAAGAAAAGAAGGAATATATCTATTTCTGAGGTAGCTAATAATTGCAATCAATTTAGTGTTAATATAAAGGATCTAATAAAACATAAAAGACATTTTATATTAATTTAAAGCATATAAATATATTTATGTATATTGGCTGAGGACACTTTGAGATTATTTTTTTTAATCTTTCCAAATAGAACTTTATCGACAACTGTTTCCTCTATATAAGATAAGATAATATAGAATTATTTTCCTATTTTAGACGCAAAAATGACACTCATTTGAAATGTTTCTTCCTTTTCTTCCTTAAGGCGTATGTATATACTTGAGAATATATCCATGTTATTGCTATGTTTTGTTACAATTTCAGTTTTTAGTACAATTTTATGTAGTCTATTTCTGAATTTCAACTGTGAACTTTTTAAACACTTCTAATTTTAGATTATAGGAAATAAGAAATAAGAAATAAGAAATATTTAATATACTATTAATAATGCTTCACAATTTGGATAGCTCATATTTGCAGTGTTGTAATATTAGTAAATAAACAGTTTCAAAATAATTGACCACTTGTTTTTCGTATGTATATTATGTATTTTTACTCTGTTTTACTCTATTTATTTTACTTTATTTATAACATTTTTATAAATTTTTTCTATCGTATTCATTTCATTTTATATTTTATTTTATTTTATATTATTTAAAATTACTTCATACACATAATGTTCATAACACACAGAATATTAGTTATCGATTGTATCAATCAAATTCGTGAAAAAATAATATGAGATATTTTATAGGTTTGAATAATCATTCAAAGCAATACGATATGGTTTTTGACTTGCTGTTAAACGTGTCGAAAAATACTTTTTGGAAACTGTATCAACATAATTGACAAATTTGTCAACGATTTAAGCACATGTAAAATTTAAATATAATATGTTAGAAAATAGATATCAATAATCACAAATAATTCATATATAAATAAAATCTTAAATTCCAGTGTTAAATCAATATTAAGCTAATTCTATATATATTCACTATTTAACATTTATTTGGAATTTTGCTAATTAAACGAATATAATCAATTATAAATTCAGTCATCTAATGACTGAAATTTATATGAGTAAATTTGTTGATTTTAATTTTTGTTGAAAATGGGCCTATTGTATTTAGTAACAGCTAGTAGCATCTCTGGAGCATAGTTGAAACTCATAATTTAGAACTGATGATCGTATAATTAACGATGATTGCATAAAAAAATTGAATTAATCGATTTCCCTTCTACCCTCTGATTATTTCCAGACTGTTTTCCTTATTCGAACAATAAAAGTCCATGCTTTGACACCTCGGTCGCCACTTCAGTTACAGTAGACAGAAATGGTAACACCCAATTGAGATGCATTGTCCACAATGCTGGAAAGAATATGGTGAGTCAAATATAGTCAATTGAGGTAGTTTGTTTATTTACTTTCAACCCTGTCCTGATACATGTTTGAGTTCGAATACTTTGGACAGTCTTAAATTTCATAATATTACTTATTATTATTTTGAGATATAGTTAACAAATAATATTGACAGATAAAGTAAATTTAGCATAAACAATCATTAACTCTATCCAAATTAAAGACCCCTCATGTATTTGCTCTGAGAAATGAGAAAGGAGAAAATAGACGAATATAAGCTTCAGTGACTTAACGCCATATCCACTGTTGTGCACCTAAAGAGATGGTCACGTGTCACGCCCAATATAAGCTGCAGTGACTTAGCGCCATATCCACTGTTGTGCACCTAAAGAGATGGTCACGTGTCACGCCCAATATAAGCTTCAGTGACTTAGCGCCATATCCACTGTTGTGCACCTAAAGAGATGGTCACGTGTCACGCCCTAAAGTGCACCTCTTTTGTCAACATGGGTAAAACATATATTTTTCTATAAAATGTGCATATCTTTTTCAAATTCAATGAAATACTAATTAATTTCACATAATACTCGATGAAGAACAATAAAAATAAAGTTCACTTGCAGATAATATGAAATTAAAATAAAATGAAAATAAAATATATTTTTAATAATTTTTCAATAGAAAATATTAGAAAATATTAGTTAAAACTACATTTCATGTTTCAAGAGTCTACTATCCTAGTAAATTTAAAAATAATAGAAGTGAAAACACAAAAGATCTAAGTAGAGATAGTATTAACTCAAATTGAATGTGTAAAAAAAGTCGGGAAGTTACAGACGTGCGTACATATTTAAGGTATCTTATTGAAAGTATTATAAATAGTATCTGGGGCTTATGTGATCTTAAAAAATGTATTTTATAAAAAAATGTTGTAAAATAAAAATAATGTTTTATTTTGTAGGTAGAAATTTTTTTACATATAATACTAACATTTCATATGATTAGAAACTTACTCATGCAATAAATTTTCTGTATAAAATAATACTAAATCTAAACTTCTCTACCTAAAAATATTATAAAACAAAGCACAAAACTCCTTTTTATTATTGATTCTAATTATTTATCCAGATGCGAATTGTGCATGTACTTTACAGAGATTTTTAAAAATTAAATATAAAATTAACTGTGCATACGTTGGTAATTGGTGTATATATTTATATGTATATTGCCAATAACTAGTAAAATGAAAAAATAATAATAATAAATAACCCACGAATACAAATTAAAACAAACGCATTATTCCATGGTGAAACATATTGTTCAAGACTTTTGGAAGTAGAAGATACATGTAGACAATAATGTATAATGATAACGGCTGAAATATGCCATGGAATATTTTTATAAACATTCTTTTATAATAGTATTGTGTTTACTTAACATTTCATATAATTACACAAATACAAACACAAAATATAATTAAATCTTTAAAATAATATAATTATAAATGTACAGAAATTTGCTTTTATGGTTCTTTAATATTTGGAATAGATGTTAATTTTTGACCACAAAATTACTTATTAATATGAGCGTGTCTTTTTAAAACAGATAATCGTTCGAATTGTGACATTTGTCTAATAAGACAAATATCTTCCGATTTGCGCGAATACACAGAATAAAATAAACTAAATAATGAGCACAGACTTTTATTGTAAAACAGAAAGCCAACTATAATGTATGTATATATAAAAATCTGGTTCTCTAGGTAGACCCGGTTTTCGACAGAATTCTTGTAGGTACCTCATAAGTATGCAAACTCCCCCATGTATCATTACAGATGATAGAAATCAAAAGTTGAGGCTGTACAAATTTTGATTTCATTCTTTGAATTGTACTATTGCCTGATACCTATCTATTGAAAGTGAAATTTAATCGTAATTATTTGTGGGCGACAATTTTATGAGATATCTAAGCTATTTGCATCAAATCTATGGTATAAATAATCTCTAATTAATCTTTAAACTAATTTTTCTTTCTAGGAATTTAGTTCTATTTTTAACAGTAGTTAAATTCAATTAGAAAATGCAAAAATATTGTTAAATTTTAATCTAGGTCATTTATGAGTACAATGAAATATTCTTGTCCAAGTAATTGATGTAGGAAAAATGAATATTTTTCCCATATGCAGCATAATCTTATATTTCAACTGTGAAGTTTGGGTTTTGGCTCTGGTACATGCATATGTATAATGCATAATACATAATACTAGTACATAGTACATAATTGCAAAAATAAATAAAAAACCAAACTAAATTTAAATTAAGCATTATGCAAATTTTTTTAACAACAATTAAGTTATAATTAAGGCATGTTTAGCTGTTTCAAGCTAGAGTGTTTGCTTCTTAACTTAACAATTTATTTTGTTTAGTTGACTTCTGCTTTCATACTCGTCTCTATACGTTTCGTTATTATTTGTGCCAAGTTACTCTATATATCTTTCAAATTATTTACATAATCGTACTATGGTGTACCTTTAAATTATATTCCCAATAATTTATGTAAGTTGAAAAACTCTTTAAAACATGACTAGAAGTCATCCCACCTTTTATTACATACTTTATGTAGACTGAACAATTCAAAACCTTTTAGAAATTTTCAAACTTTATCCTTTTTATAATTTGTAATGTTTATAGGGAGTAAGTAATTTAGACATATTATGTTTATACGTTTCAATCTTTAATTTAAGCATATAAAAACGTGAACGTTCAAGCACTTTATTAATATAATATTGTTTTTTGCACAATTTGATTAAAAATGTACATACATAGCAGCTACTGAGGCTTTACACAAAGAAATATTGGTAAATGTATAATTGTATTTCAGTTTTTTGCCAAAGTTAATTAGGTGCAAATGTATAGAGGGCTTTTTAAATAGCAGAACATTGCTTATATTACTTTAAAAAAGTTTGACATTTACGCCTTTCTAGCTAAGTCATCTTTAAATAATTCCTTGTAAATAGAAATCTTCACAAAAATGTATCGATTTAATTTTTAGACTCATTTGATATACAATGCCTATTATTATATATTGTGTCCATAAAGACAGAAATCGCAGAAAATCAGTGTGTTAGAGAATACACAGAAAGAGTATTTTGTCTATTTTAGTAAGATTACATTCTGCAGTTGCGTCCATTATATACCCAATCATCATGCCCAGTATTATTTTAGGAAGTGAAAAATTAACGTGACTCACTTTTTCTTTTCATTTACATTTTCAGATTCCTTTTCTCCACTTTTCCTTTCTTATAAAACTCTTTTTTGCCTTTTTTCCCTTCCCCTCTTTGGTCAGCATTCTTGACCATCTTCAAGTTGTGTGCTTTTAAATCGAACGCCGCTTACTTGTAAACATGAGCATAGTTTATCCATCATAAGAACGAATTCTGAAACTTTTCTATGGTTTAACTACCATTTCAGGTGATCTGGCAGAACGACCAAACAGGATACCCAATCTCAATGGGCCGCCGTCTATTCATGCGCAGTAACCGAATCACAATAAAGGTGACCCCACCGACTGAATGGAATCTGGTCTTCAACAAGGCACAGTTCTCGGATATTGGCCAGTACTCCTGTCAGGTCAACGCACCTCGACCGATCGTACAACGCTACCAGCTCACAGTTGGTGAGTATCGCACATGAAAAATTAATTCCGTTCATAATTTGTGTGTATACATGTATATATTGATTTCCTTAGCTTACTAAATTTCATATATTTACTGACATATTTTATTCGTATATGGATGCTATGGCATTCGGGCATCGGATTTATATATATTCTCCCCATTTAATTATTTGCTAATTGTTGAAATTGCCTCGCCATTAGTCTGAGCATTAACTAATTTAAATCGGAATCAATAACATAGCTTTATCCAGAGAGTATGTTGTAATAAAAAATCAAGTAAAAATGTCTATCTGATCTAAAGCTATTGTCTCATGCCTATAATATCATATTATTCATTGTAATGAAATTTTATTGTGATTATGGCATTGTAACTCATTCAGTAGGTCTCCAATTAACCTAGAAATTGTGAGTTTTAGGTAACCGTGAGTACATTTTCCTGTCTATGTAATGTATATAAATAGCTTTCCGAGAGTTATTCTAGGTAGCTGTGGTTCAGTAGGATACAGGTCTAGTATAATATAAGAGGATAAAATCTGCCGTGATCACATAATTACGTCAGATAATTAAATTTTGTCGTCTTATATTTAAAGAACAATAATGACAAATTATTATTAAGAACTACAGCAATTACCGGATGAATAAAATTCAATAGATGTTACATTACTTGACTTGTAAATCACCGAGACTGTTTAATTTAAGGCTCGTACCTATTCGCCAAGTGAACACTTCTTTGTGTATTTATAACATTAGACAATCTGCCATCTTGATGCTACAATTTTGTAATACCTTTAGAGGAACAAATTCGTTTACATTATAGCATGAAGCTTGTGAATCAATTATTATTAATTAATTATTTTGTTCAAGTCCGCAATAGACGATATTATACAATTTTAGTCCATTCTTTAAATAAAAAACTTGTCCTACTTGACATTGACCCAACAAATGAGTAGGTATTTAGGAGTATGAGTTAATCGTTCAACAAGGTATAATGAACAGTAGAACTATATAACTCTAATATTTAAATATTTTATTTTTAATAATTAATTGGTATTATATTATTAAAATAATTTTACTGAAACTTATCTTCACCTAATTTTTAACTGAACGGGAATGCTTATCATTTTAAACATAAAGTATTATATAAAATTAAAAAGAGACTACGTGACACGTCAGAAATAGGATTTCATATTTTCACATAATTACATGGGATGTGGGTATTTAAAAATGGAACTGTAAATATAGTCGTACGTAATATGACAGCGTTGTCGAGCATTAGTTCAAAGAATATTTGCATTTAAATATGTTACTCTTCACATTCTTTAGCTCAGATTAAAGACAAATCCACGAATTAACTTAAATTGTTCAGCTTAAGTTTATTTTAGACAACTTCTATTATTATTTATTTTAAAGTGTAATTGTATTCTTACAATATTGAAATCTAAAGTTATTGAAATATAAAAATATATTGTTATTGCCTGTTTGATAAAATTATATGATTTATCAATTGCTATGATCTTTATTTTACTTAACTATAGTTTTAGATATTTATCTTTTCATGTCATTTTTTTACAATTTTTATAAAAATTTCTTAGTTAAAAGGGTTCGTAATATATTAATTTACATATTTGTAACGATTAATTAGCTTATTTCAAATAAAGGTAGTACTAAATAAAGTTTTTAATTAAAGTTACATACATTTGAATGAAAATAAAAAAGATTTAAAAATTTGAATGAACCATATTCTTTAGATTCTACACATTCTCGTATACACACTCTTTGCCGTTATATTTATTGGTTCAATTTGGTAAAATAATATTTATATCTATAAATTTCGATTATAACTGATAGATTGGCTGTATTAAGAGTAATATGAGTTTAGTATTACTTGTCAAATAAATAAGGAATATCAATATAATTACAGTCTGGTTTTGCTCAATTAATGAAGCAATTATAGATTCACATGAAGATTTGAATAATTGAATTTGACATAAAGTGTATCATTCACAATTAATTTGGGTGCCTAGAATTTAGGTGCAATCCCTATTTCATAAATTCCAATTTAGTTTCTATTTAGACAAGAAGAGAAATGTATAATTATGAAATTATCAATCGCTCTCAACCATTTAAACTTGATTGTCCCTTTTCACTTTTCTGTTTTTAAACAGAATTTTTAGTTTCAATTACTGTTCTTTATATATTATTTTATTTAAAATTAGGCATTACATTTTCTTAAGACTATATCGAATAATCAGAAATCAGCAAATTAATTTCAGTGGTAATACTGATACTACAAAAATATTATTATGTTATCCATTTGATTATAATAATACATGCACTAACTGAAAAATAAAATTCACAAAACAAATAGTTTCCAACAAAAAATTTCAAATTTTCAAAATAAATTTCCAGTAGTACGTATAATATATGTCTGTCCCGTTATATATGTATCTTACTAATTTGAATGTTCCGTCTTATATTGAATAGTTTATTACATATTTCAAGACATTTATAATATTATTTCCATTTTTTATTTAATAAATAGTACTTTTATGATTTAATATTTGCATACAGCTTTTATCAATTTTAAGCTGAATTGTTTTTGGCTTCTGTTTCAGAAATTATAAATGCTGCAAATAAAATCATACTGAAATCTATGACCTGGATATAATATACATTAGTATTACTGTGTTATATTCGTATTTAAATGATACTTTATTACTACTTATTTATTATTTCTAAATATGACATTTGTCAAATAAACTGAAGATTATTTCTAAATATGATATTTGTCAAATAAACTGAGGATTATTTCTAACATAAATACAAAATATATCTAGGTATAATTTTTAACAATAAATCCTTTTCGATTATTACGACCATCTATTTAAAAAAACATGAAATTTTCCAATGAATACAGTGGCATGTTTCATAAATCTTGATAAGATTGTAATTTACTTTTTATAACCTACTTATAATTTATTGATTAGTTTTGAACTTTTCGTATAATTAATTGTATATATATATATATAGGGCATTGTGTTAGGTATGTTAAGTTGAGTTATAATTATAGTTGTCATTATTAGTAGATAACAAATAACTGATTAATGTGTTTATATTTAACCGCTCTTCCATATCTATAATGTTAAATATACAATGAAAACATTAATCACGCGAGTAAGATATATTTATGTTATGTAGGAGTCTCACAAATGTTTGACATGTCACAAATAGGGAAATGTTCTCCAAATTGTTTTAACTGTGCAATACTGAAGCAATATTAAACAATAATTTTTTACCAATCTACTGATAATCTGATAATCTGATAATACATAGATAACTTTATAAGTATATATCTTTATTAACTAAGAAATCTATCAAAAATGTAATCATTAAAATTATAAGTACATAGTTTATGAGAAGAATAAAACACATAACATATATAACATTTATGAAATGGACCCCAGATATGAAGATAAGAAGCATTCAAGGGATTAAATATAGTTTCGTTCCACATGTCATACATAATTCATTGGCATACAATCACAAACAGTAAAAAAATTCACTTCTACACTGATTGTGCGCTTATAGTCCAAATTCGACGGACATAAATACAAATATAAGTGAAAATAACAAGTATTAAGCCTGAACAATAGAATGATATTAATGGAATATTAGATACTAGACAAAAATTATCCATCTCCTTATTGTCCACACACGTCACTAAAAGACTTAAATTAGAAATGTGTTATTTTGTGTACAAAGTCGCACGTTATATTTATACTTACTTAAGTAAACTCAAAGCAGAAGTATCTATTGCTTCGAAAACAGCAAGTTGACGGTGTAACAAAACTTGGCATAATACAACTACAATTTACAAACAATACTACCCGATTCTTCAATAATACATATCTTATCGTCTTAACAATATTAAAGTTCCAACCTAATATTTGCAGATTTTAGCAGTAAAGCTAATTTTGCATAGCTACTGAAATAATCAAGATGTCACGAGATATCTTGTCCGTTGCTCGCGACCTGGAAATACACCCGCCAGAACATAGAGAGGGGATATCGCAAGTCTTAAGAGACCTTTCACTTGTCAAATATTAAAAGAGAACCATCTCCGAGTAAAAATTATACTTGTTATTTAAAATATATGTTTCTTATATTGTATAAGTTTTCAAACAATTTCTATGGTCGACATATATTTTACACAGAGATAATTAAGTGCATACAGTATCAATAACAGTAACAATAATAAAATACACTTACAATGAAATAAAGATATTGAAGTTGAAAGTAATGAAGGTATTTGTTCATTAATAAATATAGGCACCAAACAGTGAAGGTATATGTAGAAACAATTTAGGAAAACATCAGATTCACAAAGCAATAACTTTATCAATACTTACTTCTACAAAGGTTTTTCATTTTCGTTTCATACAGTCTCATATTTCATTTTATTTCATTCAACTTTGATCGCGAAGACACCTAATGATGTTTCTGTCCATTGTCTTTCAGTTCCCGAACGATATCAAGTGGACGTTCCGGTCCATTCCACGAAAACTTCACCAAGCGCATTAAAAAGTAAGAAATTCATTATAAAATGTATTCGGTAATCTAACTTTCATATTTGGAATATACCACATGATACATAAATATTAATTTTTAAAATTAAAAATTAGAATTGTTTAATTCTAAATTGTTTGACTGGAATTAAAATTGTTAAATATTTTCTGTCAAGACACACTCTTATTGGTTTAAAAATGCAACAGGTGATCAATTTGCCAACGTGTAGCTGAAGATTTTATCGAATCTATTATTATTGTTTTATTGTTTACGCAAAGTGGATATTATTTCATGAAGCTGACTTGGAAGGGTGTTCGGGACATTATTGTATTATTCTTTTGATATATTTCAAACTTTTAAAGTAATAATATTACAATATATATTTCTAGTAAAAATATCACTTCGCATTTTCTATCAACACAAACTAAGAAACGATTGATATTTCTTATTTAATATGTAGAGATTACTATGTCAATGATGATATATACCTATAGGTAATATTTTATTTTATTTAAGTCAAATAATTAAAGTTTTGTACCTCTCGAGATATGTTTCATAAATATTACCCCTATATATAATATTCATTGCTTAATTTTAAAACTGTAATTAGTTTTTCTAACATGTACAGTGCAATACATATTTATTAAATCGGATCAGTAGTAGTTTTCTTGCTTTATCATTTCTAAAACTTTACTACTTTACTAAATTTACTAAATATGTTGTGTACTACTTTAGGTTGTTCTAAACTTTACCTAATATTGAATCTCCCAAAACTCTAAATTTAGACAACGGATATGGAGAAAATACACAATCGTTTGTATCCACAGGTTTTCTATTCCTCACTATAATCATTCGATATTTACACTTTTCTCTATTTCTAATCAATCAGAGGATTAATCTTTTGTACTGATCCATAGATTTCATTCTGTCCATTTTAATTAGGCAATTAGTCCACCATCTGTATCCTCCTTCTATTCTAATCCATCCAATACTGGGAACTTTAAAAGTGCCAGAGATGAGAAGCATGCGTTGGTAAAAAATACCTAAATTTTGCTGCAAATTATATTCATATAAAACACCTATAACTCTGCAATCATATATATATATATATGTGTGTAATACAATTATTAGATATGGCAGAGATGTCATTAATTTCAAGTTTATTTGTTAATGATAACGTACATTTATATATTTTTCCAAATTATATAAAAATTATTAGGTACTTTCTCCGAATTTTAAGTTAATATTGGAGTTTACTTTTTTACTTTTAGCTTTTTTTTAAATTCACTACTTTTTCAAAATATATGTAGATAAGATTTAAATATGAAATATATTATTGAATAAACATTAATAATATTCTACCTTGTCGTACATTTTTCCTAAATTTTAATCCTTAATTGTTTTATAT
>JAYRBW010032992.1:0-12058 GCA_036023295.1 Invenusta paracnida | reverse complement strand
TAACATAGAAATTTATGTCTAAAAACGACAATGATTTACTTTTGATAACGGGTACTTTATTTCGGCCATGACTGTATATATTTTTTATAAAATTGAAACATGTGACTATAGTCCAAAGTAAAATATTGCAGTCAATTCAAAATTCTACAAACAAAAATATTACAATATGAATTCAATTTATGGATAACTTTGGGTATTTTGTGACTAAGCTCTTGGATGTGTCTATTGATTTATTATAATGACACCCATGGATTACGTTTTCTATATTAATATAAATAATATTTATTGTTAATAATTACATATTTTCAAAATATACATATACCAATTCATTGTATTGTACTACTTATAGTTAAAAAATTAAAAGTAGCAGATAACATGTTTTTAAAAACTATTTCAGATTATCAATAAAATTTTAAAACATTATTTCTACATATTAAATTTAACCTAGCATTCATATTTTATAAAAGTATTCAGATATAGCCATGAAATATTTTGTAATCAACCCTCTATTTATTCATTACTATGTGTACATATTTATGTATAGGGAAATTTCTGCTCCTATTTATTCTACTGGCAAATTATTAAAAAAATTGTGTAATGTGGGACGAGCAATATTAAACTAAGATTAGATAAATTCAGGACATGCATGAAACCATAAAATAATAAATTTCAATATATTATATTCAAGGTATTATTTCCAGTGATTTTCCACAATTTATAATAGTAAGTTTGAGTTTTAGTAATAGGTGGTATGCTGAAATTTGGTAATCTGCAATGGAAAATATTAATTGTAATAGTTTGGTGTCCTACATTAGAATATTTTAATTTTTAAATGAATGATGAGTTAAGTTGAAAATTGGCACTATGCAATAGTAAATTTACAGAAATGATAGACAAATGCTATATTTAATGATCATATGTACATTATACTAAGTACTAAATTTGAGTTTAAATATTAACATGGAGGATAAAGATATAATTTGAAACATTGCTATTGTAATTATGAATATATACAGCAATTATGATTGAATTCCAAATATAGAAAATTATAATTATGTTTACCAATATATTTAAAAATTAAATTTATATAATAAGGGTATGTCATATAGTAGTTTGGATTAGAACAAAAATATATTATAATATATGTAATACAGTTTTTGTATAAATTGTATTCATATATTGCATATGACACACTTTTTAGAAATATGTATGTTTATATAAATTAATGATAATGTAATATTTCAAAATGTCTGTAGTTAGGAATTATTCAAAGATATAATACTTTTGCTTGATATTGCTTCCTATAGGCTAATACAAATAATTATAAAGTGAAACTCTTAACTGTATTTCAAATATAAAGAATTTCACTTTATGTAAATTTGTTATAAATATTTTCAATTAATGGTAAGTAATATTAATAGATTATACTATGAGTACAGTAAGGGGTTATATTTTGTTTGGGAGATATTTTCATTAGCCTATTAGAACTAATAGTAATATATGGTTTGTATCAGAACTAATGAATTTATGTAATCAGGAGTGATATCATTGCTCCTTTAAAATATAAGAATTTGGTTGAAAACAATATAGGAGTTTTATTTATAATTTACATGTGGCAGCCAAGAAGGATCACACATCAAATATATCAAAATGTCAACATATATGTATATATCAGTATTATGCTGTTATATCTATCATGTATTTCTGAACTTATATGTCACATGATAATCCTATTTGCAAATATGTTAATATATAATTTGTGATTATGTGTGACATATTGCATATATTTGAAAATGTGTGCATATATTCATGTTTATTTGTTACATAATACAAACACAAATATGCCTTGTGTAATAACATACAGTAAAATATGTTGATAAATTCACATATTTGTTGTATAATTGTTCTTAGTTGCCATATTTATATAGTGTAAATCTAATTGTAATCATTATTTTTAACTAAGTAATATACATTTTGCAAATAAAACAATACTATATTTATCTCAGGCAAAATATACAGTAACTAGATAATAACATTATTAATTGTTGAGTATACCATTATAGTAAATGAATCAAGTGTAAAGACAACCATTTCAATTAAAAAATTTGAAGATAGTTTAATTCAATTACATATTTTTTATGCATATAAAACTTGAACATTATAGAAAAGTACATACAAATATATTATTTTTAAATAATAGACAATATGTAAAATATTTCCTTTTATTATGCTAATTTTTTATAATTACACAAAGACCACATTTGAAGACTATACCTTCACTTTCATATACAATTACTTCACCAACTGAGTACATTATACCATATGGCATACTGTTGGTATATATGTACATTATTCAGAACATATAAAAGTAACAATGACTAAGTGAAGTAAATGTTTGAAATTTTGAGATATTAAGATAGACATATTTTTAGAATATGTAAAATAATAATGTTGAGCAAGCAAAGAGTGAGTCAAAAAGTGTTTCATTTTAGCTACTTCAAACTATAAATAGTCTATATAATAATACTAAATTTCTAGTTATACCTTTATAAATGTTATTGAATTTTTGAATATATCCCAAGAATTTTAAAGCAAATTAAAATTTGTTTTTAAAAATAAAAAGTTTTATAAAAGTATTGGAGTGTATAGGTAGTATAATAAATATATAGGAAATATAGAAGTAGTATTGTCCCAGATGTAATAGAAATTAACAAGTATATAAAAATAATCAATCATTTGATTCATAAGTACCTTATATTCTTATCATTTTAATAATCACATGTAGTTATTACTATTATTGATTTGAATTTGAGTTTGAGACACCTATATCAGCAGTTAGATTCTATCTTATTAACTAGACTTCATTCACAACAGAATTGTAATTATATAGTCCTTTCATTACATTAGAAGGCTAAAATGTATAATATATTTGTCATATAATAAATGAATCATTCATTTTCAATCAGTCTTTATGCAATCCTTATTTCTGGTAATAGTAAGCTGAAGTTCACATACTATACCATGCATACTCATAAATTACTTTATAATACTAATTACATATATTATACTCATTCATTATATAACATAGTCCTTTTCTTTCACTTATGAGCTAAAGTTTATTATATATTTATTATACAAGTGCACATTTAATCAGAAGTTATGTTGTATATGGTTGAAGAATTTATAGAATTTGCAAACCAAACATACTAATAATGAATAGTTAATAAATACTTATTTAATGCAGAGTAATTATACATAGAGTTTTGACTCAAAATTAACTATTAGAGTCATCTACCTACTAGGTCAGTACTTGTAAATTTTGACTTGTCCAGGCAAAATTTCACCTGGTCAAAATTTACTTATAGTATAAGTAAAGTTTGGGATAGTCTAGTAGAAGAAATTATAGAAATGTATATCTGAATTAGAGCTATAATAATATACCTATAATTTATACTGTCTATAGGATTATAGCTTAAATAATAAATGTTTTTCCAGCAATTGTGGAGTACTTAGTCATAAATTAATTTTTTTTTAAATAAACAAAATAACAAAAAAACAAAATTAAATACAAGTAACAAGTAACCCCTAGACACAATTAAAAGCTGGCTGAGCTTGTAGCCATAACCACACCATGATTATCAAGCATCTCACTATCCTTTATGATATATAAATTTAATTACATTTATTTTTTGTTTTTTTGATGTTTTGTATATTTATTTATTTTATTTTAATTTATGGCCAAGTACTCTACAATCACCATTTTTGCTAATAATAAATATAACTTGATTAGTATATTTACTAGAGGCTAGAATGTGATTACAACTTAAAGCATTGAATTCATAACTATCATAAGCAAAAATATATTTATAATTCCAAATTACTCAAAATTTATATTATCAATACCACTATCAGTTTGTCAAAAACTACCCATTTTTATTGTATAAATTAAGAAGAAAATAAGCATATGTATAATATATTTTTATGTAAAAAAATTATATTACTATTATTAAGCATATTGATATATGGCAATAATAATAAGTCAGTTAAGTTATTGACATAGTTTAGCAACATAATAAAATTGAAATTTTATAATATTAGGGTTACAATATCCAGTATAGTAACACTATTGTTCATATTATAAAGGTAGAGACCATGGGTACTTTAACTTGGTAGGTGGTCTCAGTTACTTCTTGCATATCACAAATTAACTTAGTTGGGGATTGTAGAGTACTTGGCCATAAATTAAAAATTTTTCTGAAAATAAATGAAATATAAAAAAACAAAAAATAAATGTAATTAACAAGTAACCTCTATACACTATTAAAAGCTGGCAGCCACTTGTGGCCACAACCACACCATGATTATCAAGCATCTCACTATTGACATTGTTTACAATATATAAATTTAATTACATTTATTTCTTGTTTTTATGACATTTTGTTTATTTTCTGAAAAAAAAATAATTTATGGCCATGGGCCAAGTACTCCACAATTGCCACTTAGTCACCTATGCCTATGGCTACAATAATAATATAAGTTATTAATAATTTATATTAATATTTATTTAATATATAGCCATAGGTAATATAAATTATTAATAATAATAATATATTATTACACAGCTAAACAATAACTTTTACTTAGTCTTAGTCAATTTATCCAATTAGAAATGTTTTATTAACATGTAAATGATCTTGATAAGGTCAAGGCCAAGTCCAGACTAATTTATGGACTCAACATTTAAATAATTGACAATTTAATGTTATGCCATGCCTGTTTACTTTAATATTTATATTACACACAAATTTATAACTATAATTTCCAAAAGATATTAAAGCAAAAATATGAAAAAAATAATATAATGTGTTATAATCTCAATCATGTCATGACATAATTCTTAATAACACATAAATACAATTAAGAATCGAAAGTAAATATAATAAAAGTTTAAAATATCGGGAGTCTTATAGTTACCTTACTTTCATTTATTGCTTACTTTAAACAAAGAGTTTGAAGAAGTATGAGAATGAACGTGTTTTAGTCAAATAGAATAAAGTCTATGTTTTTTAATGAAATTAATCATTCAGCTTTACCAAAATATATGCTTGCATAAGCATTACAAAAGTTGACAATAAATGCTAACAGGACAAATCACTCGATTACAAACTCAATTTGGAGTTTACCGCCTCATCATCCATTGGTTATCAAGTTTTATGGTGGGATCATACTGACTCCTACTAAACCAATCTACTGTGCGGGATTGGATATCAAAAAGTACATCTCTATTTTTAATTAATTTCTCCACAAATGTTGTCTTATCAGCTTGACTGTTGACTGGGGCCTACAACATACGAAACGGTGTTTTAGATAAGTATCATACATGCGGTAGACAATGGTATTACAATATAGGGTCATGTTTTTCAGTTTAATCAATAAAATATGGGGAAATTTTGCTAAACTTTGATTGGTTTATTCCCATAAAATGGATAATAAAAGTGTAAGATGTAATCAGTTTGCTCATTTTTCTATTGTTACGCTATTGTGAAGTTGTCGACACTATCTCTCTCTCTCTCTCTCTCTCTCTCTCTCTCTCTCTCTCTCTCGCTCTCTCTTCCGAATATGGTACGATCGTGAATTTCTAATTTGTAAAATTTTTTATTCTTCCTATATTCAATTATATGTTCATGCATTATATCAGTTTTCATATTTCCTTCTCAATAATGGGGTATGTATATTTCTCAGTAGGTTAGAAAATTTCTCATATATAGTAATTACCTTATAGTAGGTATCAGTCATAACAATCTCGTCGTCTGGTGTGTTAATAAAAGTTGAACTAGTCCATAGCCACTAGTGTGTTTCATAGTAAGAACTAAATCCATTTTTATAATAATACTAATAATCCACTAGACGTCAAATTTCATGTTGACTAATAGATGAGCCGGTAACATTAGGGTCGGGTATAAATTGCAATATTACTTGTATAAATATCTCTTCATTGGGATTATATCTATCAGCGTCCTCAAAATTTTAAATAGTACTCCTACTATCGCTATTTTCGCATGAGTCAAAAGTGGAGTCCATAGTTTTTTAGATAGAATAATATATTTTATTCATGTTTATAGACTGTTGCATATTACAGCTAGAGTATGCCAGCATTATAGAGTACGAGTTCATAAGCGTCCACTAGAGCACAGTGGGGTCCTGCATCAATTTTCGCAGCCATTGTTGACGAGTCACCCTTCTTTGGGGGAAATATAGAGGAGTCATGCCCCTTGCATGAAATAACTTGTCCATATACCGTATTGATTGAACTTCTATAGCGTTCATCCCAATAGTGTTTTTGTGATAGTCTTCTTGCCCATAGAGTAAAGTAACTTTATTTAGTCTATGTTCTTGCGTACGAATTTTCCAATTAGGTAGAGGATGATTATGATATTTCACATACCTATATCTGGCAAGTTTTAAAAATTATTCATTATCACTCTTTATATCTGTAGGCCCATCATGACCAGTGATGGGTGTAGGGCGATAAGAGTTTAGAAATTGTTGCACCTCGTAATAAAGTGCCTCCTTTGTCTTGAATCCGTGCAGACGTAGAAATCATATTTTAGACCCTGACAGAATTGTTTATCTCTGCTAAAACCTTTTATGTAATTCGGTATGCCGCCTTTGATACATGACCCCGTTTATCCGTTGCTATTCGGGCAATTTCAACTGCATCGTCGTACTTTCCCTCTATATCAATAAAGACAATGCTTTCAGCATATGAGTTACATCTCCCACAAACACACGTTTTCATAGTTTAATAAATGAAAAGGTCATTTCCTGGGTAAAATGTTTTGGTATAATTAACTATCATCAGACCGCGTATACATAGCAAAGTGAACAAAATAAAGAGACAGCATAATATATAACAGGCAGTACATAAAATAAAGCTGTGAGCGCAGTTAACTACGAAAAGAGAGAGAAAGACGTACATTAGGTGTACTAAGATATTGCGTATTTAACAGAGGTTTACATTTAATTATATGGAGACTTTCAAGAAAAACTAAATCCTTAACTCGTGCATGTCTGTCAATAATAGAGAAGCGGTCAGAAAAGTGCACAACATTGTCGCATATTGAGCGATGAACAAACAGATCACCCTTTTTGTGTTCATCAATTCTTTTGGTTAGAGCACGTTTGGTTTGACCTATATACTGGGCATTACATTTACTACAAGTATATTGGTAGATAATATCAGACTGAAAAAGAGGAGACACATTGGCATTAGTTAGAGAAAAAGAGAGCGCAGCTTGAAAGTAGTAAATAATTAAGTAAATAGGTAGTAAAAATAAAGAAAACACGTTTTCATGCTTAAACATAGCCTTTTTATCACTCGTGTTTATAGACGTGTATCAACAGGGTATTCCGTGAAAATTCACCGGTCTAACCCTCACCTTTGACAAGCTACTTGATTGAGTGGATAAATTGGATACAAAGTATGTACTACGCTGCCGGCCTCATATGTGTCTAATAAAGTTGGATAAGTGGAGTCTGCTCATCTTTCCAACGGGAAAATATCATCTTATGGGCAAGGATGGAGATAATATTCATGAAATTTTGTACTACTTTGTTAATATACTCCAAACACCCACCCTTTTATCGATTGGAAGCAGAAACATTTAAACTAATTCTTCCTTTTGCGATTGAATGAGTCTTCTACATGTCCGCTTATTATATATGAACCTGAACTGTTTTTGGCAATACGATTTACTTTTTGGTCACCTATCTTGTAAACTTGTTTCATACTGGTAACCATAACTACCACTATATATATGATATCTTCCATACTACTTTACATTTCTCATGCTATACGACATTCCCATATATTTGTCATATTATTATGTTCTCTTTGTTCTCTATGTCATTCGTATCTAATTATTGTATCTTGTCTATTTCAGCCTCGTTTGGCAGTTTGTGTTCTAATAAAACTATTACAAAATTAGATTTTCTACATGCCAAACGAGTCATTAATTCATTGAAACAATGCCAGTTTTCGCCTGCCCCGTTTTCGGATGCCAATATGCCACAAATGACATCAATGATGCAGTTGCAGTTGTGATGCTGCAAATACACGCCGGCACCAAACACCCACCTACACAAACCCAAGCCCCAACGTCGCATCACAGGGCCCCTCGCATGGAGCGCCCACGCATTGACAGTGGTGTCGAACCGGAAGCTTGGAACAATTTCCTTCGGCGCTGGGAACTTTTCCGCAGTGGATCCAATATCACCGATGGTGCCGCGCCTCTCCAACTCTTCGAGTGTGCATCGGAAAGGCTTGGCAACATGGTATTGAAATCAGATCCAGCAATCATCTGTCGTACCATCGAAGAGGTTCTGGCTACTGTCCGTCGCCTCGCAGTCGTCCCTGTCGCTATCAGTGTTAGGCTGGCAGAATTACTCCAACTTTGACAGTCACCCGATGAGCAATTCCGGGCTTTCGCTGCTCGTGTCCAAGGAATAGCAAAAACATGCTCCTTCTCAACAGACTTCATATGTACTTGTGGAGTTACTGCTCCTGCCAACTACACCATAGAGATGACACGTGATGTGCTACTAGCTGGAATTGCTGACACTGACATCCGCCGGAAAACTCTCGAAACTGCAGATGTCCACCGTCTTATCATTAACACGATTATCACACTCATTGAGTCAAAAGAAATGGCACGCGATGCTCTGCCCTCCTCCACTCAGTACGCGGTATCAACCTTCAAGCGTCCTGGGTTTTCAGCCCCTCGGTAACAGAACATGCAACATAAATCTATGTCTGGCGCGCCCGGGGCAAGTATTCAACAGCTGCCATGCCCCACATGTGGCCAGCTCTTTGCTACATTCTCCAAGCTACGATTCGGCTAGAATACGGTACCTCACAAATTTTGTAAGGCCTGCTATCTGCAGAGTCGTGCCAAGAAGAATGCCAATAAACAACAGGTGATGTCACCTACTGTCTCCAAATCTAATACCGTTCGTGCGACCTTTGACGACGAGGTAATCATTGCACCAATCACACTGACCCCTAATCCTAGACACCATAGCCAGGTTAATACTCTGGAGCGTCACATATTCACTTCTGGGGAATGGCGTCGTGCTAAGCTGTTGGATCACCCCCGTATATCAGTAAATGTTAGCATCATCGATGGCAGTCCAAACCAAACACCCAGTTGTGCATACTCAACAGCTGTGAATGCTATCATTGACAGTGGAGCCCAATCTAATATCTGGTCTCTGAAGGCATTTGATGCAGCTGGTTTTTCCCGTTCAGCTTTGTCTCCTGTGTCACTGAACCTGAAAGCAGAAAACTCATCAGGTATACGACTAAATGGAGGTTTTCTTGCTACATTTGCTGGTAAGTCACCAGATGGCAAAGTCCTATCCTGCAGAACTACGATCTATGTCAGTGACCAAGTTAGTGATTTGTTTCTCTCATTTGATATTATGATTGACCTCCTTGTTGTCGGCAAAGATTTTCCTTCCATTGGTAGCGCCCAGGCGGCCTCTATCTCATCGAACCGCCCATCTCAGCCTCCATCACGACGCGAAGAACCACCTGAAGCCCCCAAGTTATCGATGGCTTCGCTACAGATATTGGATGCTGGATGCAGTGCTCAATCGTCATGCAATGACCAGACTCGTGATTGTCCGCAACGCGAGATGGCCCCACCTCTTCCTGACCGGCTTCCTGTTGAATGTCTCTCAGAAAACAACGCCTGCATGAAGCAATGGCTCCTCGACCGCTACGGTGCTTCTACCTTTAACACCTGCTCCCATCGTACATTGCCATGCATGTCGGGTCCTCCCGTTGAGATTCAGAGATTCATATTGAGGCCAATGCCATCCCTCGTTCTTACCATGTTGCCGCACCAGTACCACTGCACTGGCAACAAAAGGTTCATGATGACTTGCTGAGTGACGAAGCACTTGGCGTTATAGAGCGGGTGTCATATGGCCAACCAGGAAGCATAATGGGACATCAAGACGCACAGTGGACCTCTCACCGCTGAATAAATTCTGTAAACGCGAAACTTTCTCATCTGATTCATTTTTCCACATGGCAAGACGCATCCCGGAAAACACATGGAAAACTGTGACAGATGCGTGGAACGGGTTCCACAGTGTGCCTTTACGACTTTACGAGCAACAGACCGTCACTTGACCACCTTCAATACACCATTCGGCTGGTGGCGCTACACTCGTACACCGCAAGGGTTCCTGTCTTCCGGGGATGTTTACAATCGCCGTTTCGATGCCATAATATCTGACTTCGAGCGAAAAGAACGTTGCGTTGACGACACTATACATTACGACGTGCAACTCGATGAACATTGATGGCGCACTATGAAATTTTTTGTCTACGGTGGGTAATGCAGGCATCGTCCTTAATCCACTCAAGTTTCAGTTTGCCCAGCGAACAGTCGATTTTGCGGGCTTCTGCGTCTCTGAGTCATCCATAACACCGCTCCCTAAATTTATTGATGCCATTTGACACTTCCCGAGACCATCATCGACCATTGACATTCGAAGCTGGTTCATCTTGTAAACCAGATAGCTAACTACGCTCAACTTCGAGACGTTATGGCGCCCTTCTACCCTTTCCTGAGTCCCAAGCAGAAATTTGAATGGACACAAGACCTTAAAGCTGCATTTGAAGCCTCAAAATCATCAATCATGGAGTAGAGATCTTCACGTTAACAAACGGACTTGCCTCAGACCAGACTTCTTCATCCGTAGTATAGGTTATTTTCTCCTTCAACAGCACTGCGACTGTGGGATTGGCTTGCCTGACTGCTGTCCCGACGGATAGAAAATTACTCTAGAAAACTCCCGAGTCCTTGCCTCTACAGAACAACGTTACGCACTAGTTGAGGGCGAGGCCCCTTGCTGTCGCCTGGGGGTTAAAAAAAAAAGATTCTTTACGCAGGGCTGCAGTAATCTGGTGTTGGTTACTGACCATAAACAATTGGAAAAAATCCTTGGTGACCGCACACTAGATGAGAATCACGACACATGGCTATTTTGCCTCAAGCAGAGAATGCTGCTTTGGGATTTCTCAATTGAGCACTTACCTGGGAAAACTAACTTAGCCGCAGATGCAGCATCACGCCATCCATCCCCGCTCATCCCGCTCGAAACACTATCAGACAAGCTTGCTGTGAGCAACAGTCACGTTGACATTAATGAACAAGGAACTCGCGCTCGCTACTTTTCGCCATGATGTGCAAGCGATCACGTCATTGTCCTGGGAAGTCATAGCTACTGCCACTGAGAACGATGCATCTATGCAGTCCATGATGAACACCATTATTGCTGGCTTCCCAATCGAAAACAAGGATCTCCAACACGCTACACCTTTCTGGCGTTACCGTGAGTCCCTCTACATTTCACATGGTGTTATCGTTCCTCCAGCACTTCGCCAGCAGATCCTGGATAACCTCCATGCTGCACACCAAGGTCAATCCACGATGGAGCTACGTGCTACAATTATTGTTTTCTGGCCAGGTATGACGCACGACATAAGTAATGTTCGGGCTAAGTGTGATGATTGCAACCGGAATGCCCCCTCCAAATCAAGTCTGCCATCTTCGCTGGCTATCCCACCTTCTGTCCCGTTTGAAGCCGTGGTGGCAGATTACTTTGACTTTGCCAGCCGGCACTACCTTGTAATAGCTGACTGCCTCTCTGGTTGGGTCGAGATATTCGCCACTCCATATGGTTCAAAACAGTCTGGTACTCAGGGTGTGATTGATCGTCTGCGGAATTTCATGGCTATCTTTGGTGTACCTGAGGAACTGTGGAGTGATGGTGGACTAGAGTTCGCTTCTTCTAGAACTGGCGAGTTTCTCCAACGTTGGAGAATTAAATATCAGGTGTCGTCTGCCTATCACCCACAATCCAACGGCCGAGCTGAAGCAGCTGTCAAATCAACAAAACGCCTATTGAAGTCTAACACTGACTCGGCTGGTTTTCTGGATAGTGATCGCTTTCTTCGTGCCATTCTGCAGCTAAGGAATACGCC
>JAYRBW010032981.1:0-12058 GCA_036023295.1 Invenusta paracnida | reverse complement strand
ATATAAGTTACGTCACACTCACCCTTCAATTGGAATTTGGTGAGCCGAATCCACAGACTGTTGCCGATTCATATTATGTACCTACATTGCAAAAGACCCAACACTCATAGGAATAGACAATAAGTCTAGAAGGTAGAAAATCTATTTCTACGTCACCTGGCTGAGTGAGAATGTATGTAAGTATATTGACTGGTCCAAAATATGTCGAGGGGGCTTGCACCCGTGATATTTTGGACTATCGGTGATTCATTATAGGAGTCTCACTACATACTATTATAAAATTATGACTACTATTATTTAGCAAGGCTATTATTTAGGAAAAGGGCACAAATAAAATTATATCATAAAATATTTTGATATTTATCTTAGTTAGGTCATTTTGACCTAGTGTAACTTTAATTTTCAAAAGGGCACATTAGTCGCCCCATGTCGAATAGGCAGCGAGGCTCCTGAAATATACCTATTGAGTATTTAGCTAGACAATTTCGATGCGAAAGTTTTTATTTGTTTGATTCATAAAAGCGAAAGCGCTTAATCGCTGCATGTTGGTATATTTTTCTATTTATAAAAATATAATTGAATATCTCCAATCCTCAATATCAACAAACTAATTACATTAAGGGTAAAAAATCTGACAATTTTTGGCTAAAATCATCGTATAAATTCTATAGTGTGATTATATTCAAGGCAGATAATAATTACTCTACCAAAAGTTGACAATGCAATGTTATATTTTTCAATTATCTCAAATTATTCAGTGGCAGTTATTTTTTAAATTTGTGTTTACCTAATGACTAAGGCAAGACAAGTCTAATTTAATTATGGTTACTTCACATATTTCCTCATTATACAACTTTTTTTCCATCATTATTAACTGTATCTATTTCAAGGAAGGCTTCCACATTTTTGCTGTCATTTTCAAATAAATAAATGGAGCAGTTTTAGTTGCTGTGACCTTTCCCTAAATATGTCTAGTTACAACTTTTATAGCTATATTCAATTTATTGTGCAATCAAAAGATTGGAGTGGTCACATACCCACACCCTAGAATGTATTCTTTTTGTTGAAAAATTAGGAAAGAAACTTATTTGTATAGGAATGCATATCTCTTTCTAATTCTACGAAATTTGGATGCGGGTACTAATTAATTTCAAGTAATTATATTGCAGGAAATACAATATAAAAATAATATTATTGAAAAATGTAATTTAATTTGTTCAGAAAATAATGAAAATGCATTTTGTGCATAAAAAGCCTGGTTATATTATACGTATATATAGCTCGTTCTGGTTGAAATGTTAATTATTTGAAATAAAAAGCAGTTATAGCTTATACATTATAGCAAATTTATAATAGAATATATGTAGTATATTATTTACAGTTTATGGTAGACTTACAACCCTCAGTCCAAATGTCACATAAAGGGTACGTGTTGAAAATTTATGTTTCCAATAATTTGTAATATTTAAAGACTAACAAAAGTCTAGGTCTTACTGTTTTCCCCAAAACACCAAATGATAATCTAAAATATGTTCAAGGTTGTATTATTAAACTTTAAATTAATGTATTATGTTTTATTTATATTATTATAGCACGTAACATATTTGTGACCACATATTGCTTATGATTCTATTTTTAGAAAATGATCAAATGATTTCCATGCTTATTTTATCTTGTGCATCTGCTAATTTTGATTACAAAAATAGTGTGAAATATGTTGATGAATATCTTCGTTAAAAATTGGCCTTCATTTGTAACATAATATTCTGTTTTTCAGTTTCATTAATGTTTTCATTTGTAGAATGTTGTTTTAAGCTTATTATTTGCATTGATTTATTAAAACTATTTATAACATCCGCATAAATCGAACATTTTAAAATATAAAAATTCTTCAAATATATACAAATGTTATGGTTATTTTATGAATGGTAAACTTCACATATAAAAAAATATAGTTATAGTATTTCGTAAAACGTATGTGTGTCTGCGTAATATATTTGTATAATACCTGTATATAGATGTTTTATATTTAGATAGATAAAGAAAAACATTAAAAAAATGAAATTTGACAAATCTAGATCGATTGTTCAATCCACAATTTCTGTTTTTTGGCAAAGTTACAACCTAACTTATGCGCATTATTCTAATTTCGCAGTTTGTTTTAGGAATGTTTTAACGACTATTTAGTAGGCAAATTCCAAAAAAAAATTGTTAAAAATTCAAAATTCAAAATTTTCTTGAAAAATTGAAAGTTTGTCTCGGATATTTGATACCTTATTTTAATTATAACGGTTTTTGGTTAAAATGTTCTTTTAAAATAATTATTTATATTTATTAATCAAATATTAAAATTCTATCTATACATATTAACATGCATCTAAATATTTAACGATATATTTTTTGAAATATTTCCATATTTCCATATTGCACATAAATCTTGATCAAAGACAGCGTAATCATTCTGCTTTATCGGTTTGTGTTTTATTTTCTGAAAGCACAAGTGAAATATAGCGTCTTCCTAGAGCTTTATTCTTTCTGTCTTGAAATGCCAATGTAGACCTATAATCGTCTACGTTTTTGTTAAAATTTATATTCGGCAGACTATTATATACTCACTGTTGATAAATTAGGGCACCGTCTACTGATAGTAATCGACAGAATGTCGTTTACTCTTAATAAGAAAAAAGGGAACGACTTTATTAATATATATATTCTAAAACGTAAATAGCCGCATTTTGCACTTATATTTGTTGATGACTTAAATAATAATGTGTGCAAGTTTACCTTGTGTAGGTAGGTATATATTGATATACTTTCTTGGTAGAGCGAAGCAACAAGGCTTACATACTTTGCTGTTTTCACATTGATTTATTATCATATATTTACTGAATCAATTTATTGAACTTGATTTATTGAATGTTCATAATATCAATATGTGCATCATTTTTGTATTAACATGTAAATTATTTACTTGGAGTAATTTATGTGGAGTAATTAAAAATAAATAAGATTTATAAGAAAATTGAAAAATGTGCTCTATATAGGATTTTTATGTTTCAAGTTTATTATAAATGATAGTTATAAAGTAATATCAGAAATATTGACATTAAATAATATAAGTTTTATAATTATGAAGGCGTCAAAGGTACATTTAAGTTATTTAACGTTACTTTGATCGAAAAAAATGTAGCCAGTTGTCGTAATCTTAATTAGAAATTTAAAACAATAATTACGCAATGAATTTGTAAAAGTGAAATGCTGTGCATTTATAGTTATTAATTTGCCTTACTCAAATATAAAACAGCTGTGTGAAATCATTCACGAAACACATAGCATAGGATTAGAAATATATAGAAGAGGTTGTCAATACTCATAGTTAATGATATTAGGAAAAAATGAATTTAGTACCTATAATAATATAGTGGGGACTATTGTTATTGACTCTATTTAAAAATTATCTCTAGCAGCGTTAGTACCTAGTGCTTTGAATATAAAAAGTTAGTATAACCCATTTATTTGAGAAAATGTGGCCGTCATGATTTTTATGTGTCAGATATACTACATACATATATATATATACTATAGTAAACGTTTAAAGTTGGTGTATAATAGTATTAGTCGTTACGTAATTTTTTTTGATCACTCAATAGAATCACTAGTCGTTACGTAATATATATAATCCGGGGACAATATGTCTCCTGAATGCATTCCAGGAAAATGTTTCATTGATTATTTGTGTTCTTTTCCAAAGATACTATGGTAATTATATACAATATATATAAGGTAGACTTGTTAAGATTTTATGGTGTCTAATCACCGCTACTGGGAACAAATATAAAGCATCATCAGACTGAACAAACATTTTATAAACAGTCCAACGATTTATTCAATACGACAGCGCTAACAGTTTACTGGACAACCAGAAGTACGTTGCGAGTCTCCAACCACCGACCTACGGGTTTGTAGGCCAGCACGTTACCCACAATGCTACGCTCTCCTTAGTTTACACTCCTTAGTAAGGACGTGGCATAGTGGCTAGCGTTCTGACCTACAGACTGTAGTAAACTGTGAGTGCTGTCGTATTGAATCAATCGTTGGACTGGTAATAAAATGTTCCTGATATAACTGTGGTCAGACACGTTACAATCTTATTGTATAAACTTTTTATTATAATGATATTGTAATTTTTACAATTTAAATGAAAACATGTATTATCATCTAATATATCATAATTATTGTAATATACTGTATAATTATAAAATATTCAATAACAAATAAAATTTTACATTATATGTAAAGTAATTCGAAACATCTACCTTATGATGTTGTTAAAGTAAAATGTTAGACAAAGAATGCATTTATTAATACACCTAGAACACCTTTACAAAATCTCTTACTAGAATATTTTTAATACGTTTGAAATGAGTAGATTACCTATACAATGTATATAAATATAAACATATATTAATACTGCGTGTTACTTTTTGAATACGACATTGGTGGATGGCGTAAAGGATTGATAGAAGAAAACCGGAAACTTCTTCCAAGATGTTCTTTATTGTCCAACCCATCGTATATGTCTACTATCATCGTGTCAGTCATTGACAGGAAAATGATCCGATTTACTTCTTTATATATAGAGCTGCTAACTTCAAAGCCGTGCTTGAGTTTGAGTCATACGGTATCACATCCTCAAGTACTAAAAAAAGCTGACAATGCAGTTTCAAAAGACTCTTCTGGAAGGTGTCGAAAAAGGAAGTTGTTCAATTCAGCGAAACAAAAGAAAACGGAACTAGGGTGTAATTAACCCCAAATTTGAACATGCATTTTGGCGTATCGTTTTCAGGAACCAAACCCAAAATGACAGTTAATTTTGCCTGAGCAATATTCTTAACCCATTAGCACTGCAGCTGTATATTAAGGTTATTTGAAATAATAGGCATTTTTTAAATAAAAAATTATCTATCACATCAGATAGAGTTTTCTATGAAGAAATTGTAAAAAAACTTACAATATATGGAGCGGACACGTTTATTGCCTGGCTTTACGCAATACTTTCGCAATAAGAAGTTCAGGTACACTCGGTTTATTCTAGATAACCGCGAGATGAAGATAAGAGAATGTGTGGCTTTGCTATATCACCCCTAATTAATTGCCTTAATTGCATAGGGCTCTGAAGAAGTTCTTTGTGAATCTGAGACATAGATACGTGGGAACTGAGGCAACATTTTTGGATACGTGAGGCAACATTTTTGTAGAAATATTTCGAAGAAAAGTCAACTTAGATAGTTAAGAAGATATATATTTTTTTCCCAACTTTGTATCGAATTGAAGTTCCTTATATATAGGTACGTATACCTACCTCGATGAAAAGAATGCAAAATTAAAAATAATATAATGTTGTATCAAACAAATATACAGGGAAGAAAATACATTTGAACTGTTTGCCTTATATAGTCTTCTATAGTGAGTAAGTACTGGTGAAGTGCTCCCGGCTTATATTCCATATTATATGTACCTATATTATATCTACATCTACTGTATAATGCGGCTATATGTAGATAGGTATATACGTAAGTATAACGGAACTTTGGAGTAGGTATTTTGAAGAAAAAATGAAACAAGGTGGTGAGGAGAGAGAATGTCACAGGCGAATGAGCTGAGGGAATTTTGCCGAAAAAGGCAACGGGCAGACATTCGAAAATTAACTTTATATACCGTCATTAAAAGGCGGTAGAGCTGAAATTACTGATTATAAAAGCGGCTTATAGCTTTGCCGAGAATGTAATATAGCCATACAACCTAGGTACTGAGTGAGTTGGTTATAAGGCATCATCGATGGCAAGCGTATATAGATGCAGCTAGAAATAAGTTAGCGAGTGAATTAAAATTCGGAATGAAATTGAAAAAGCTAAAGAAATCCTATATTTCCTGTGTATTTTAGTAAGTCAGAATTGTTATTATTATTATTATATATACCTATACAGTTGAATTAGTTTTTCTTCTTTTAAAATGTTGCGTCTTAAATGATATTCTTAAAATAATGCAAGAGTATTATAGCAAGAGCGAATATATAGAAAGAATTAAATGTGTCCTGAATCTTACAAAATGCCAGATTAGGTCTATGAAAATATCGAACTAATTACATCATACTAGGCGTATCTAGATGGGATAGGACGTGGTCCTACACTCAATTTCCAAAATATAGAATTTCAGATACAATATTCCATTTAGTAATATTCTACACAGATTTATAATGGAATAATAGGAATAGTTATATTATAAAACGGTTAAGAAAGATGGAGTTCTCTATATATACAAAAAATGACTTATCCTAAAGTTATCCTAAACTTCTGGCATGCGCTTATAAATATATATTTATTTGTTCAACGTAGGTACATATAGTTGGGTCGTGGCTATAGTATAACGGACAATATTGGCAATATTTTTGACAATATTGACAATATTTTTGATCTAAGTCGTCCCATTTCCCCAAACGACATGAAAAGCCTAGGAAAAATCAAATTCTCTTTTCATATTATCTTTCGAGGTATACATATCAATTAGAAATGTTTTTTTGCAATAGTATACAGATCGTAGAGCCGTTTTTTATAAAGCTATGCAGAAATAACTATCTGAAATGAGATCTAACTATTAACATGCTGGTTTCGACAACTATTTCATTTTGGCTATATGCTTGGATATGCATGCTGGGATTATTAAAAAGAATCTCACTGAACGTATTGATTTTGGGACCAAAACAGATTTATTCAGCATGTTGAATCAGCCGTAGAAATAATCGGATCGTTTCTCACTATTCGTGAATAAAGCCAGGAAACTTAATGATATAATGGTTTCTATATAGGTAATATAGAAAGGAAACAAACTTGCATCCACAATAATGGATCATTCATCTATTGGGCTATCGCAATATTCTTTCGTTTTTGTAAATAGATAATACATTAATATAAATTGTCTTGGCTTTCCCGGCGGCGTATATAATACAGTAATAAAAAGGAACTTGCTCCACATAATACACCTCCTAGATGGAATATTATAGCAGGCAGACAAGGAATTTTTAATGAACCAATCACAGAGCTCCTGCCTATACATAGAGTAGTAACAGCATATTAAGACAGTCAGTCAGTCTCTCACATTATTCCTTCTTGCCATCTTGTTACTTTCAAACTTGAGTGTGATCAGTCAAGGCTGTTTTCTTCCATCATTCACCCTGCCTCACCACGATACTCAGCGACGAGGAAGTCGCGATCCAGAAAATACTTCGTGGATTGAAAAAAGGGAGAGAAACGAGAAGCGGTTATACTTGGACGACGACAAAGTGAAGAAGAAAGTGCCACCACCGAGAGCCCATACATCGGGGAGTAGTCACTCTGTATAAAGAAGGCGTATTTGACCCCACTCCTTTCTGAGTGAGTTAAATTTGTTTTTGACGCTTCGGAGTACTGGAAGGAGAACAAGCGAGAGACCCCAGCTACTCAGTGTACCCATATCCACGACCTGAAGAAGATCAAAGCCTCATTGATGTGCATTCCTGATACTTTGTCTAAGTTCCCTTTCCTTTCGCCTTGATCTTCGTCACGTGCGTTACAAACTCACTCTTTGGTCAGCATCTTGTGACGTCATTTATGACGGACAGGGTTTCTCTAAAATTGTGAGATCAGCTGGCTACCTGTTTTTTCGCTTTATTGTGAGTGCCTCTCCCCATTCTAAAAATTGTCAGCAAGCTTTTTTAAGTCTTTAAAAGCAATTATCATACCTTAACCCTTTTTGGGGGGATGTACTTTTAGTTGTACTTTTTGGTTCACATGGTCCACTGTACTTCATTTTGTCAAAGAATTCTCTTAACTATTTGGATTAGCTCATTCGTTGAACGGTTTATCAAGATAATGGGTGAGCATAATTATTTTCTTTCAATATTTTACATTAATTTATGTCTAGTTTTAGGGTCTATAATTGTACAAAGACAGAATAGGAAGATTTAAAAAGTCATAACGATCGCAAATTATGCCATTTTTAAATAAATAAAAAAAATCATGTCAGAGTTTTGAGATGCAGTTACATTAAATATGAAAATATTTATTTTATGAGAAACCACATTCCTACATCCGAAATGGGTTTAGAAATCGATGCATATTCGGCTTGTTTCATTATAGCTAAATTTATTATAATTGATATCGAAGCTATAAAAATTACAAGCATTTATGAAGCAAATATGGTTGTTTATAATATTAAGGATATTGATGTATTATTTATTAAATTATCAAGAAAAATAATCATTTTAATTTTGAGAGTTTTTAAAGCAATTTAATGTTATTTTTCTCTCTATATATATTTTCAGCTTTATCTGTAGATATTTATTAATACTAATTATATTCGCTCATATTTTCAATAAAAAATAATACTCCAAATTCTTAGAATATGAAAAAAGGCTTTTCAATCAATAAATATCGTGTAATATGAGAAGTATAACTATTCATTTAGCAATTTGAATAAATTTTAAATTGTGTACTGACCTCAGGCTAAGTCTTTGAAAATCCATTTATGGATGTTAACGCTCTTAAAAATGGTGTTTCACTTCGAACGCGATAAATGAGGCACCATTATTTCTCCTCTATGAATAGTCTATAACTGATGCTGAAAATATAAGTAAACAGAAGAGTTATAAAATAAATTCATTATCTAACTAACTTTTTTGACAACTTTATGTATATAGTTATTCATATGTTCTATGTATGAATAAATATTTTAAGCGTCTCCTTTGTATGTAGTGTAGACAATTCTAGAGAAGCCATCAATATTGACTTCAATTAACCAATTTATTATTCACATTTTATAATGATATGATAGATATTACATAGTCACTTAATGAGAATGGCGTTCGATCCAAACGTTTCTTTTAGCCTGTATGTATGTATAGTACATAGTTGTATGTTTGGGTCATTTTAAACCCAAAGAGAGGGAAAGAGCGGATACGCTTTCCACTTGAAATTGGCGCTTTTATTATTTGAGACACCGTTCTTTGTATCCTCGCCACTTTTCATCCTCAAAGTTGTTCCTCCATCTCCTGTCAATATATACTCCAATATAGTATGATGTATTATTTTAAAGCAATTTCTCTTTGATAGGTAATAGTGTATATATATTCTAATTTTATACAATATTGGCAACGTAAACTCTTCAGACTATCAACCGTACCAGTTCGCTGTTGCGTTTTGTACCTACCTAGTGTATATCATGTAGCTGGAGTTAGAAAGATTTTTGGTTCCTATAATGTTTTACTGGATAGTCAAATACACAGTGTAGATATTTTGTGAACTCAATTTAATAACTGTAAAATTAACATATTCATAATTTCCAATATATACAAAACAAATATTTTTCAATGTAAGTCAATTCTTACTTCATCTGCGTCATATTTAACAATCATAAAAGCGAAATTTATATTATATATATATATATATGTGTGTGTTTTTGTGCCTATTTCGCCGCATTGCACCTTTAGAATTGAAACTAAAGATTAATTAAGGCAATTTAATCTTTTCCTTTAGAGAGCAGTCAAAACTAATTGCTAGTCTTCCTGCCGCATTGTGTATTGCTTGAAAATGGATTGAATATTTTTTATTGTATAAATATGTGATAAGAACATATATGAACCGAGACATATATTTTGCTGAAATAATTCTGAATTCATACTGTTTATATGTTTTAGTTTTGATTTTAAAATATAAAAAATAATAAAAAATACTCAACTTTTATAATACATAATATATTTTTGCGATAATATACATATATAAGCTGCTAACTATGTCTGTCTATTAATATGGATATTCTTCACCGCATTGATATCAAATTGACATTTATCTATCTGTGTGTGTGTCTATATTTGATTATCCAAATGATCCAAATTATGTGTAGGTATATTTATTTAGTCATTAAAAAATAATCAATACTTCAAAATAGTTAGTGGAACGATTTATGATAAAGCAATTTTTTGATAATTTTCAATGATCATGCATATATCTAACTTAAAAATGATTTACGATATTGATGCATTATGTATTTTATGTTCCATAACGTTTTAGAAATCAGACGCCAAAAACCAACTCCGCCAGCCATCTTCAGTTAATATGAAAGGAATAAATTTTATTAAGTTTTTAATTGTTTTAAAAAAGTCAGCCATTTTGACATTTATTATATTCTACAACATATAAGCTATTCAATTATTCTATATTTTATTGACAAAAGGAAATTAAGAGATTTTCCAATTTTCCATAATAACATCTGTAAAATTAATACTAAATTATTCATGTCTTTTTCTTATGAGTACACAAGTTTTAATATGATAAAACCAAACTGGTATACGACATTTCTGAAGCATACAAAAACAAAAATTCTGCAAAATATACATATTACATAAATATGTATACAAAATAAAACATTATAAACAATTTGAAATTTGTTCCCCTTTTATATTGGAAATATTTTTATTTATGATAAAATGTGAAATTATTTTTAATGAATGAAAAATTACGCATAATTTGTACGATTTGAATACTGTTAACGTTTTTAAAACTCCATTAATCCGAATTTCGCAAATCTGCAAAGAAAGCCTTTCTAATTTAAATGACGTGTCCACGTCTATAATATAAGACCTATATAAGATTTCTTCCCATCATTTGTCAACTTTTAAAGTTAAACAGATTTTTTTTTACTGATAAGCAGATATTTTTTGGACAAGTTTATAATTATACAGATGATGAATGAAATATGAGTGCAGTAAATAATTATTTGTATATACATATATAAAGTTCGAAATATTACATCTTTTTGTAATTTCAGATTTGAATCATAAGTATAGTAAACTTTATTTATTATAAAGTTTGTAATTCAAAAATTCTACTTTACTATTTTTTCATTTTTTGTTTTAATTTTATAGAAACAATATTCAATTCTTTGATGAAGAATTTGTCTTGTTTTATGTCTAAATTATGTAATTCGCCGAAGTTTATCCGATGAACTTTCGAAGCAAGAGGATTTACAACGAATTGCAATTTGGTAAAACATTTACAATATTCCATAAACATTTCATTGAGATAAATTGTTTCGATTTTGTATTTTTGTACTATAATTTTGTCTTAGTTATCAAGATAAAAAATATTGACAATAAAAATCAAATCAAAAGAAAAGAAAATTACAAATATAAATTATAAGTTTCTTTATTATTAGTATTGCAGCGTGGTAAGAAAAAAATTTAAACTGATAGTTATATGATTGCTAACTAACAACATATAATAATACCTATAACCACTGATATATGCCTAATTATATAAATGATTTGTGATTAAGAATAGTACATATCAAAGTAATTTTAACTATTTTATAATAGTTCATAATATAAAGAGCAAAAACGCGGGTCTAATTTCTTTAAATTTTAATAATTCTGAGTATCTGGAATAAAAATAGAAGTAAAGTTAACTGAGTGATTGGTTATTGCAATGTATATATATCGCACTTCTAGCTCCGATCCTCATCTGAATTAAAATTCAATCAATTTAATGAATAGTGCGTACTTTTTATTGAGTAAATCTGACATCTCCATTCCCCGGCAAACAGAGGAATATATTATCTGATGCTTTTAAATGAATTATTGTCTCCATTGACTGCATGCAGTACATAAGTTTTGCATTATAGATGGTGGAAGAGATGCATCTTACAATGTTTTAAATATGCTTATTATACACATATATACTTTGCATATTACATCGACTTAATGGAATCTATGTATCCAGCTCGATCCATTATAAAGCAGTATATATAGGTATACTGTATAGCATTACAACAGGACTGGGAACATTATATGCGCGTGTTATAACACATATTAATAAGAGTACTACTCATTAATTCAACTTCGTGCTTATCTAACTGTTGAATACATACATTAAATCTATATATTATGCTGTCTTTAATCTACATAGAGTTGTATATTTCATTATTTATGTTTAGATTGATGTTATGAAAAATATCTATGGTTCTATTT
>JAYRBW010032970.1:0-12058 GCA_036023295.1 Invenusta paracnida | reverse complement strand
AAAAATAGTTCTCTGAAATTGAATAATATTTATTTAAAGTTACAATTGTTTTATGCTTAAATTTTTATTTATTTTTATTTTTTAGAAGCGAATAAACACAAATTTTTCAAGACATTTCCAGCCAAATATACTACATTAAAAATCTGAAAATATAATGCTCTGACATTAATAATCCAAACTAAATAATAATAACCATAACATACCATCAAATTCCTTATCTGGTTTCTCTTTGTACGATTTTCGTTCAAACCCAGACTCTTCACGACTGTCTCCACTGCTTGAAAAATCTTCTGAAAGACCTCTCGCTAAAAGGCATAATAGAATTAATTATACTTCATATTAACAGTTTGAACTTACATGCTAAAGTTAATATCATAATTATTCTTTTAATTATGCAATAATAGTAGATAATAACATACTTTAAATAGAATTTGTTTGGTTGACAAATAATACACTATCCAATGCGTATAATCAACTAGATCATAAACAAATACGATAATTATATTATATATTACTGTAAAAAAGATATTCTAAGATTATACACGAGCATAATATCATAAAATATAGATTATGGCAAGGAAAACACACAAATACACAGTTACAAAGAAAAGAAAACCTTATCAAGTGGGGTGTCTAAATCTGACAATATAGAATCAAAATGTATATAAACATATTATTATGTAAATCAAATAGTACAATAAGTGGATATTCTCGATAATAATTTAAGTTGTATACCTATATAATAAATTAATGGTAACAAACTAAGTTAATAGTGTTGGAAATGTGAAATCCCGTCACTCACAAATAAAGGGTTCCTCTCTCGACTTCTGCATGCCGATAATGTGCTCCATAATTACACTAGTGCGGGGCAATGAAACAGTCGCCGCTGGCAACATGATTCCACGCAAATGGCCCAAGTCACACTCATTATCAATCAGACGATAGCAGAAGTAGTGAGCCTAAGAGAGAAATGGGATATTACCAAAAAAGTAAGTTTTTAAATTATTGAAATAGATAAATGAAAACTATAGCTAAAAACTAAGATTGAATATATGTTTCTTTTGGAAGTCGTTTAAATGGGTATGTGTCCAATAACAACATTATAAATAATTAAATTTATTATGATATATCAATCACTTTTGACCAATTAAATATAGAAAGATTGATAATTAACTTTAAGCATTGTTTTAAATATTTGATTTTAAAAATCATTATTTAACTTGTAAAATGATAAATTTGTTCAAATATTGTACTATTAAACTATTTCATGAGAAATAAACATGTCAATGAACCCCATTTATCAAACAATATTATTTACCCAACAAATTAATGGCATCCACCAATGCGGCTATTGTATTAGTTTAATAGTAATTAAATAACAGGAAAACGATATATTTAAACACCAACATTATTACCAACTACAAGTACATTATCTTAATTAAAGATAGTCAAATTAATGCAAGACACAAGACAATGCAAAAAATATGTTTGTTTAAATGTATTAAAATGATTTTCCAATAGAATAACAAAACCTTTTTAAAAAATAATATATAAAAGAAAATAATTAAAATCTAATTTTGTGCAAAATAAATTGCTAATTAATATGCATTATTAGAATAAAAATTACACGATATTCAAATAAAAATAGCATAATTTAAAAAAATTAAATAATAATAATTTACATTTTTTATCAATAGAACTTTTTTTTTTAATAATATGCGCGTTTAAACTAGCATACTACTATTTATTGGAACTTAGTAATACTTTTTTAAACATAATTTTAATATAAAAGTTAAATGTGTAAAAATTAGTTTTGAAACTAAAATCATAGAAAATTTAAAAAAATAAAGTCGTTAACGTATAAAAGTTTAATAATAAAAATTATGAGTTTCTTAATAAAAAGGAAATGAACATCAAATTAATTAACCCAATCTACAATGTACTTACTGTAGTACCGCACCATTCACATCGCATCCCAGTAAGACATTCACTGGAAAAGCAGTTCTTTTTACACACTGAACACTTTGAGTTCAACGGAAGGTTACCCTCACGCCAATGATGCAATTGGAGTGGCTGCGATGTCTATAAAATGTATGATAATAATACAAATTAAAAATTAATTATATAATTCCCTTTTTAAATCTACTAAATTTATTCATTATGCATGGAAATAATGTTAAAAGTGTAAGATAATTTTACATAGACAATTAAGTTTCCCATAGATGGACTTACTGACAACTTAAACCTTTTATTCCATGATAATATAATTTATTTCATAACATTTTATTTTAAATAGAAATAATTAAAATCATTTAGCCATATTTTAACTAATTGGCTAAAATAATATAAACTTACTCCATTTTGAGTCGGTGTAGCTGTAGCACACTGCTTACAGTCACTAGGTACGTAGTCCCAGCAGTCCAAGTGAGAATAGTATTCACATACTAAACATAACAAGGCGTGAAATTAAGTTGAGTTGAACAATTTACATATATCATCGGTTCTATGTAGGATTATACATATAATATTATAATGCAAAACTGAAATTTGTTTGATTAAATTAATTAATCTTATTAACATCAGAGCTGATATAAAATGATGAAGTATATACAGCTACATCTATAGCTCTTAACTGAACTACAATAATACACTTGTATAATGCAATAACAATATTTCTAAAACACTTACTTTCGCATCTGACAGCAGGTAAATCATCTACTCGTTTACGACAAACATTACAGAATTTCCGTTTGAAATGCCCTGGTTCTGACCAGCAATGTGATATTGGATCCTGGAGAGAAATAGTAGTATGTATATAGAACAATATAAATCAGCATTCCTATCTGACATGTCAGAAATATGCTTATTCTGTTACAATTTACCATATTTTAATAAGAAAATCAAAATGGACTATAAAATGTTAACAATATAAATAAACAAACTTTTATGCAGAAAACGTTTAGCTTTTTAGAGTCTTAACTACAACATAAGGCTAGTGCATGTTTAAAACTAACATAAAACTGCATATAAGAGGTATAATATTTTACAACACAATAAACTATAAATACAAATTATAAATGAATTCTATAAAAGCACAATTTATATTCAAAAACAAGTTACCGTGATTTGAAAAGGAACCATTGTAGCACATGATGATGTCAAATTTGACAAACATTTGTCATGAACGATAAAATTACAAACTAAAAATAAAGAGAATAATTAAAATATATATAACGATATTAAAATCTATTTATCGTATTTTACATCTCAATACACTCTTATTAGAGTGCAAGATGTAACTAAAATAGTCAACAAATTATATTGTTAACTTTATAACAATATGCATCAGAAAACAAGAAAACACGAAACAGATTCTATAGTACACCAAGAATTTAGAAGACAGTGGTTGATTAGAATAAGATACCTAAATTTTCTGACGAATTTAGAAAATATTCGATGATATCGAAATATGTCCAGGTTATTGCAGAATTATATCCTAATATGCTAAATTATTCAACAAAAAATGTTACATGTTTATTATCAAAAAAATGAAAAGTGTATTATTAGCTCATATCATAAAAGAATTAAAATAAGCGTCAAGTGTCAATGTCTGACTTGAGACAACTATGTTTTTTATATATATATTTGTTATATTTGTCAAGATATGCAGAAGACATTATAGAACTGTATCTAATTCAATATGTTGTCTATTATAAGTATCAATTACGTACCTGCTAGATTTTATCCTTATACTTAACATAAACGTATTATAATAGAAGAACTAATTTAAAGGTAAAATAAAAATAGTTTGTTGAGTTCAAATCAGACATTATTATTTGAAAGAGCTGGCCTGTTTGACGTATACTCCAATTCTATTATAATATGAGTTAATAGTTTGTGCCATTTTTGGCTAATAATGTAATTTATTGTTTTGAAAAAGATTTAAATACGTACTTCTACAAGCAAGGCCGGTTGTTCGGAGAAGACCCCACAGCATGTCAGTGCAGTGATGGCATGTAGCAGGTTTGTGAAAATTCTTCTTTACAAACTGATGACCCAGAATAGAACTTTTGACAACAGATATTCTACAAAATAAATAAACATCAATTTAAATAATAAGATCCAGTAAAAAGTAAAAATTAATTACAGAGCTGTCAACCTTTAAACTAATTATGGGATATTTTGTTATGGAGGAAGCCTCTGGTTGAAGGTCAACTTTTTTATATTGAAATATGCTTGAATTTTGAAACAAGAAAAAACTAAATTCAAAGTTTATTACGTTATAGCAAGTTTTAATTGATTTGCTGAAATAATAGAAATTGGCAATATGAACAGTATATATGTATAAATAAAAAAGTAAATAATCAGTTTAAAAATATAGTTTTAGTTATAGTTATATATTAAAATTTTTAAATACATAGTTTTAGTATGAATTATTATAAAATTTAGTGGTACATTTAAATACTCTAATAAAACAGTCACGAAATGTGGAATTAAAGTGAATTACAAGTGAAATACAAGTATACATGTACATTAGTAATCCTTAATATAATTATTTATCTACTGTAAAAAACTAAGATGTAGGTATGTATATGTTTTATTAATTTATGAATACTAAAGCTCGACAAATAAACAATGAAACCACATAAAATTTAAAAAAACAGATTAATAAACCATTTACATTAGAAACAATATGTCGTCAATATGGAAAAAAAATTCATCCACGATTAATAACAAACATATTATTACATTATTAATATTATTAATATTATTATTATTGCATATTTAACAAAAAAAAATAACAAAAAGGAACAAATTATAAAACATATAACTCACCGTTGACTTGGACTATCAGTTGTGTCTAATTGATTTACAACAGCTGCAGCATCTATGGAAGCCTTCTTGCCAGGAACTGTCTCCCATATTGCCTCAGTTGGAGAAGCAGCATTTCCACTCCATGCATCTCCTCCATCAAAGTTGGCCATAACAAATCAGTAAACTTAAGAATGCAGTTTAACTGATATTAGCAGTACTGTCTGGCACTTATGGTTGCATGAATTATCTGAAATGTATAAAATGTACAAAATAATACATTTTTAAATTAGAAAATGCAGTAGTACTGTCAACCAAAAATTTAAGAAAGTCTTTATACATAGTAAGGATTGGAATCTTTTTTGAAATCCTAGTTACATTACTAAAATCTGTAATGTATATTTATGAACATAATAAGAAGCACTGTTTCAAACTAAAACTACAAACAATCGTTAGTGAAAACTAGATTTATTTTATGAAGATTGAAAAATCGACTTTTTGTACATCTACAGGTTATTCTGCTTCTTTTTCCTATTCTCTGTGACGTCATTTTTTTACACAGCATAACTAAAAAGCTGTGACCTATAAAAATCTATATATCCAAATTATATAAACTTTTGCACTGAGACAGTGGTGGCCTAGCTATTCCTTCTAATTGATAGAATATCTTTGATTTTATTGTATTATTATTTAAGATAATACTAGATTGTATGACATAATTGAAATCAATTTTGTATTTACTAATATGCATGATAGCCTAGCATTTGCATATATTGTTTCACATTAATTTGTAAATTTATGAGTTGGTAGTTTTGGTAATCATAACCTTCCTTTCTTAAACTGTATGAGCAAAACATTTAAAGTTTTATAATATTAATATTTTTCATCTTTGTTTCCTCTATTTTATACAAATATTCCTATTTAATTTCACGTGTACTTTATGGCATCAATCGATATTACTGTCTCAATCATAGATATATTATTCTGCACCGGTACATTAAAAGTAGTCAGTACATATACTTACTGATAATACATATATGTCTTAACCTAACTCTCGTACACCATTCTTATCTTAAACCTGATTGGTTGTTTATGCCCCTAGTCAGCTGATCACACCACCCTCAAACCCACACCTTGTTTTGCCCTGTTTTCTCACTTCCAATTATCAGTCTACACATGAGTAGGATGTTTACATCGAAAATTTGTGTTTCCAATTATATACAACATTGTGCTATTCACATATCTTTCCTTTTTTATTAATATGCTATTAAAAGAATCTCGCCAATATATAATATAAAAACATGTTCTTTGGGCATATTATTCAACTTTTAAATATTACTTTTATATTTTTTAAAATGTATTATATACTTTGTTATTTCAGTTACTTTAATTAATATAAATGATTTAATAGTTTTTAAAGATCGATAGAAATTCAATAACTTAACTTAATATATAGCCTTAGTTGCATATGTATGTGTGAATTAAAAATAAATCTAGATATAACATGTGTGAATTAAATAAAACTTTATACTCATAAAAAACGGACAAATGTGTTTAATTTCTAAATAAAAAAACAATACCACCAAAATATGTATACATACAATTTTGTTTTTATACTAACAATGTGCTAACAATTGTGCTAAAATTTAAGAAGAAAAATGTGTACACAGTTTTTCATGAATATGTAACATACATATATAAATTATTTTAAAAAGCATAAGTCTATATATCTGAACTAAAATATGTTTAAAGATATTAGGCAACAAATAATTTTTGAATAATACTTATTTCATTTTCTGTTTTGATCTAAAACTTACTTCATCAAGATGGAACCTTGCTCAATTGTATGAGAATTGCATGAATCATGTCACAAAACATCCTATAGTATGGTCGTCGCCTGTACTCTAATGAGAATATTACTGAAGATATGAAGTATGTATTGTCTAGACAAACACATGATCAAGTGAACAATTTATGTAATATTTGTAGTTTTCATACCCAACAATTTGTGACTTATTATGCTGACAGGCAGTGCAATTGTTTAAATCATTTTAATGATCATGAAAAACCCTATAAGAAGGGTAGACTTTTTAGGATATGTCAATTTTTCTAAGGAATATAAACTCTCACTTAATTGTAAAAAAACGATATAAATGTAAATAAATTTCAAATTACTAACAAATGCAAGATATCGGAATCAGAAGAAGTAAATGAGCAAGTAAAACCTTTTAAAGTCGATTGAAAAGGTTAAAGATTACTTAGTATTTGCATGTCAAATTTTTCGACAATTAAAAATACAAAAACTAAGTCAAATCCAAAAGAAAGCTTGTAAAAAAAGCTGAGGAAGTAAAAATAAATATTCTGACGGTTTGTAATGTTGATCAGTCATCTAGTAATTCCAAACCACAGCAACCATCAAAAGAGAGCATTTTTTAAATAGAATTTTAAAAGTAGCTAAATTGAATTTCAACATGAAAATATCTTACAATGAAAAAAACAAGCCTCCTTACTCTTGTTCCAGACTACTGGTCAATAGAAAAGACTGCTGATTTTTTTAACTCCCTATATGGTGAGTGATGGTGGAATACTTTCTAAGAGAACTGTAAAAACTGGCTCATGTACATTATATGAAAAAACAAAAAATTTTACAATTCTGAGGAATACTCTAGAATTTAACCTGGCATGAAAGATGTCAGTGTAAAGACAGAAGATGGAAGAATTCAATTACAAACATAGCAAATTTTAAATGCAAAGTAAATGTATTCAAAGAAAATAATCCTGTCCTTTTTACAAATAAAGTTTTTTTTTACTTTAGTGGTATTTACTGTCACATCATATTGATTTCATATTGATATTCATGAACTTTAATCATCTGGATAATTTAATTGATTATCTAAATTGCAAATCTCAGACAGACAATAACTGACATTTTAATTGATTACTTAATAGATAATAAATACATCTATAAACTAGATTTAAAATTTCATGCAGTACATAAAGTAAAAATATTATTGCACTCATTGCAATAAAGTAAATTATCATAGAAATAAAGAATTCATAAACATTACATTATAGCATGGTAAAAAATAAATGCATACAGAGGTACCCCCTTGCCAATTTTTATTACTTTTGTCCCTTACTTTAAAAATAATATTTACATTACTTCATTTTAAAAATATTTTTATTTATAATTTTGAGTAAAAATTTGTTTTTTAAATAGCTTTGTATAATGCATATAGAGAGGGTACCCCTCATGAATTGAGTGGTTTGAACCAACTTTTAGTCACCTGAAAATGGAACCTGGTGAGTTTAGTCATTCAAAGCAAAAAAAATTCTAGGTGACTTAACTGCAAACTAGAAAGAATAATATATAATAATGGTGTCCTGGACAACAGATTTATGGAATATCACAACTGTAGGTCAGTTGAAAAAATTCTATGGACCAGCTAAAATGGGCTTTAGCCCTATTTATATAACCATAAATAGGATTTTTGCATTTTTTACAGCCTGTAGCTTTCAGAATACCTGACCTACAGGTGTATATATTTAACAAATCTGTTGTCCAATGAACCAATATTATATTATAAATATACTATCATGTTCTAATTTTACTGTACCTACAAGTAGCTACAAGCTACTAAAAAAGTCAAAATCGTTTATAGGGTCATATAATAGTTTCTGGTACATAGAATTTACATCAACTGACTGATATACAGTTCTAATATTCAGCAAATCTGTTGTCCAGGAGTAGTAGGGAAGGTGCAGCACGATCACAATTGCGTGAGCGGGAGGGGGGCTGAGTCATGCTCAGATGCACTTTGAGCCCAGTGCACTTTGGAATGACTGTTGCGTAGGAGGAGCTGAAATATTCGAAACAATTAGGTGGTGTGTTCTGCATTCATGTGCCCTTTTTGTAAAAGATAAAGAGAAGAAACGATTGCTGATTACACAACTATTCACAGAATGGCATAACCTATTTAAGGCTATCAAAGGAGATGCAACAAATGAGAGCAAAGTCAGTGGAAAAGAGCAGACAAAAATTGGTCATACAAATCAAAGTTACCACAAAGAAGCATTGTAGGTGTCTGAAGGCTTTATGCAAAGAATGACTGGATCTGGTGTAACAATATTTGAAAAGCAACTTTCAGAGGAGCTAGTCAATAGACTAGAAATTAATCAATTCATTTAATGCCACATCGCAGCCATTATCTTTTGTGATAGACAATGCATTGCCTTGAGAGGGACCATAAAATCTTTAGAATCTGGAAAGAATTCTCACCTGGTAATTTTTAAGCTCTATTAGCAGAAAAGGCTAAATCAGATCCTGTTCTCCACAAACACCTTGTTGATCCACATAAAAAACAGCAAGCTATCTCTTACCACAATCACAGAATGAAATGATTAATGTAATTGGTAAACACATTATCCAAGAAAACATCTTATAAGAAATCGGTCATATGAAGTATTTTTCTAATAACTTGGATGAAATGACCAGTCATAATCAAAAATTGGTTTGTTGATGATAAGATGAACATCAGAGATGAATTCATTAACTTTCTCAAAGTTAATCAAATTACAGCAGCTGTTGTCTTCAAAAATATTATTGCCAAATTGGAAAACTCAAGACTACAAACTGGGTTCAATAAACATACATGGTCAAGGCTATGACCATGCTGCTAACATGAGTGGAGAAAAGATTGGCTTGCAGCATAGGATCAGAAATCCATCTCCAAAGGCAACCTACATGCATTGCAGTAGTCACTGCTTAAACCTTATCATAGTAGCCAGCAGCAAAATAGTGCTTATTAATCATATGTTTGACACCCTAAAGGAAGACAGCCTGTTTTTCAACTACAGCCCAAGACATGAAGGACTATTGAAGGAGATCATTACTAAGAAAATGGATTCATCTAGAAGCAAGCTGTTGCTGAGCCTTTGCATAACCAGATGGGCAGAGGGAGAATCAGCTTTTATTTACTTCAGCACCTCTTATTAGTGGTAGGTAATTTGAAAAAATTAATGTCAATCTTTAATATAGCAATTATTAACATTCATTTAAATATTAGCATTGCAATATTTGAAAATTTTAAACAAAAGTATAATAATATATTTCATATTTATAATTTAGATCATGGCACTTGAAATGATTGTCAGTGATGCCCATTCATAAGACAATACTTTGAACAATGATTGGGATAATAGTAATTCTCAAAACAGAGCTTCCAATCTGTTACATTATTGACTGATTTTTCCATCCTTGTTTTGTTTCAAACAGCTCACCACTTATGATCTCTACTCAAAGGCATAACTGTCAAGCTTCAGGGAAAGGCAGAAGACATACTTTTGGGCCCATAAAATGTTAAGTAGTAATTGACTGGATGCAATTTGATTGCAATATAATTTTGCCATTTTTAAAACAATTATTTTTTACATTGAACACCAGTTAATAAACATCTTAAGTATAAACTCCGTTTACTTGCTTTTAAATGTCTTCACAGCCTTGCTCCAAAAATGTTACTATTGTTATTATTAACCCACAGTCCTTATAGATCAATGATATCCTTGTCCAATATAAAGCCATGTGGGAGAACATGAATGAGTCCTTTCATGAGCCCTACAAATCTGCTGTTGAGATGGCTGAGACTGTTGGTATTTCAGAAAGTATGCCAAGAAGAATGACTGAAAAGTCTGTTTACAGGAACTTGATTGCCCCACAAAATCTTGAAGATTACTATTGCATCAATGTCAGGATTGAATTTCTTGACCATATCATTCAACAAATAGAATCATGATTTACTGGTAGCTAATTTTATTCTTCACTCTGTTATTCTGCTTTCATCTATTTGTATGCAACATATATAAGTGCTGAATGTCAATAAATTCAAGAATAATCTACATTGCAAAGTGATCCATAATCCCTGACACATAAAAAACATCACACATTTTCTATGTGCAGTAGGGTCATGTGTATCACTATATAATTGTTCATTCAACTGAGTTTTATCTGCACATTTTTTTACATTATAGTTATCTTCATAATTTTTTGTTCTATAACTTGCAAATGTGTAAACTTACTTGATTTATTATCCTTTATAAAGTCTTAAAATGCTCATTTATTCTATTTTTGATCTTAATGAAACAGAAAAGGTTATACTTTTTCAAATGATTATGCCATCTATTCTTTGTTTGACTGCTGCTAATCCCTCCAAGTTAGTAGAAATCTATTTACAAAGATGATCTGCCAAATCCAGAATTAGTGAATTCAGAACTTCTGAGATTGAAATGCTCAAATGCTCTTATATCTGCTGAATAGAGGTATGTAACACTCATCATGTCTCTGAAACAATGCCCTGAAGAACTGTATCCCAATATACATGTTTAATTCGGAATTGGCTGTACATTGCCAGTAATGAGCTGAAAATGTGAATGCAGATTTAGTGTGCTGAGGAGGCTCCATAATTATGAGTGCAACAAAGTCTGATGAGAGAATTATGGGACTGGCTCTTAAGTTATGCACATAATCTATGACACATATATTGATTTTGATGAAGTCATAAAATTGTTTGCATTATATCATGGTGACAAACTTTAAAAGCTTAATCTGCTTTTTGAATGATATATGATGACACATATTCATTTTTCTATTGATTATTGATTTTCTTGCAACATTATATCATTGTCACCAATAAAGGCTAAATTTTAAATTTTTATACTCTGCATACAATTATCCTAAGTCAATATATCTACTCTTTTCATATTAATAACCACATTATATATTATTATCATGCCCCTTCTATTAAGCAATCCCCTACTCATAAATTGCTGGCTACTGGCCTGGTTATATAATATTATGTATTACCATAGAACTCTAAATATTTATTTTTTGAAAACTATACTGCACCAATTTTTTTAGTTTGCAATAATCATCTAGAAATTTGTTTCTGTACAAAATGACACCAAATTCATTGGGTTCCATTTTCAGGTGCCTGCATGAGTACATGGTATGTATATGTCCTTACCTTTAAATATTATTGGTAAATATTGTTTATTTGTGACATGCAAGAAATACCTAGACTGCCTACCAGTGGTCTCTACCTCAGAGCTGTTTACCCTTAGTGATACAAATGCGGAATTTTATACCACTGCAATACGGAATTTAGGGGGTGCAATGCGGAATCCTGAGGAGGTATAAAAATTTAAGATCACAATCTGTTTTATTAAGCGACTTCTAGGGGAGAGGAATAAA
>JAYRBW010032959.1:0-12058 GCA_036023295.1 Invenusta paracnida | reverse complement strand
CCCTTCCTCTCTTCCACTCTCCTCCCCTCCTCTTCCACTCCCTCACTACCCTCTCCCCTCTCCCTTCTTCCACTAACTCTCCTCTTTCACTCCCCCCTTCCCCTTTCCTCTCTTCCACTCCTCCCTTCCCCTCTCCCCTCCCCCTATCTTCCACTTACCCACTCCGGGATATGGATGCGCAAAAAGTCCAGTGTGCAGAGAGATAATAGAATGAAATATATATTTCTATTTGAACTTTTCACATTACTAATTAAATTGAAGATATCTTCTCCTGTCTTTGGCATTACTTTTATTAATTTCAAACGTTAATTAATATTAATATTTATATATATATATATCATGTATTATTATTGTATTCTTTATAAATTACACTTAATGGCTGTATCTATCTATTTATTGTTTATTGAACTGTTCTAAAGTTGTACTTTCTAACCTTACTTATTCTCCCTTATATTCCTTTTTATTTGTATTATATTAACATTGTATTAAAATTATGATTTATCCTTCTTTGTTCATTCTACTACTAATTTTAGTTTGTTTTTATAATTATTATTTACATGATGTATGCACAACCACCCCAATACAAATTGGTTTTTTATATTGAAAAATTAACTTGAAATACGCTCATCAAAACGAACATCAACATTTTAAATCCTTTATAACAAATTTCGCCTGGAAACCAAAATGAAATATCGGGACTTCTGTGTATCTTCTACCTTGCATGATTGATGAAGTGAGGAACTGTGATGTCGATGAGTCACAATTATTCACAGGACTTCCGATCGTAATACTCCAATATATACACATCCCGATTACACTTAGTTGGAAGAAGTGGATGGAGTGACCTTCATCACAGACCTCAGCTTTTCAGTTTTGTCTATGAAGGAGCAGTATACTGCATTTGCACTTTACCTTTTTTATCCAGTGATGTGCATACTTCACACACTACATGTATATATAAGGTGCTGCCCATTCAGTATATATTCCTCCGTTCGTAATGGTGACCAGCTGTTATTACTTTCAAGATGCTAAGAACAACTTTTCCATCGCTGACTCGTCTTTTCTTGATAACCTTTTTGCCTAATCATTTTGCAAATGAAAGCACCAGTCAGAAACTCACAACATCATAATGTTCTAGTCAAGATTTATACCAACTCAGTTTGTATGTGTTTTATATTTATACAATTAGGATGATCAATAATCTGGAATACATAATATAGATTATAATGGGTCAGTTAGCTTTATTTTAATTATATACTTACACAGACATATGTACTTCTTGTGGATGTTAAATGGTAATATTGGTATATTTGAAAACACAGTTTTAAATATTTGAATATGTTTAACGTATTATTTCATTGATACTTTAATTAATTTTCTAAATCAAGAGAAAATATTTATTTGCTTGTAATAATGAATAATATTGTTGTTTTCATATGCACGTGTATAATTCTTTAAAAACTATTTAAATTTCCCGACAACTGTTATCCATACCATTTTAATTCAGGCTGTACAAATATTATTTCGAGAAACCGGATAATATATTTTCCTCATTACATTGTAGCATTAAACGAAACATTCACTTTTATCGACTTCATTCTAAATTAGTGACACTTCGAACGACTAAGAGAGACCATTTTTATCGGTCTGTTTCTAGGCTGTTAGCCAGCCCTCTGTATAGATATTCCTTGCGAAACTAAATGGAATCTAAAGATTTAGTAACGTTTCCTTCGTAGCATAGATCAATCAATTAATTGAACGTTCAAAAACTGGATTTTGAACGACATTAGTAAAAAACAGACAGTTCAAAAAGGAGTGATCATAAAAAGAACAGATAGTCTTAATGCTACAATAAATATGATTTTAAGGCTAACATAAAAGACAAAAATTTATCCTAAAAGAGATGAATACACATCTTCTATATTCAAACAAATAAATATTTAATAAATACTCCGCAAACACATTAATTTTTTTTAAATTATGTATGGATTAGAATTTATTAGATTTGTTCCAAATATTAGTATTGAAACTATTTAGTATATACTAAATGTAATAGATATATATTATAACGAGTCACGATCTCCCTCCAATTTTTTCAAAGATAAATTTATGCATTTATGATATCTGTGAACGTTGCCGTATATATACAGGTATATTCTTCCACAGTCATTTTATACAAGTCGCTAGAGATTAACAAGTTTTTGTGAACTAATTTAAACTAATTGGTATAATTAGTATTACAACTTCTTGATTTTAAACTACATTGGGATAAATGGTATCAGCTAGTGTTACATGTTTTTGCAAATTAACAATTAACCGCATATTTTAAGCTATACTCTTTCTATTCTACTGGTTGTTTTATCATTAATTTAATAAGAGTAATTGTATAAATTGTTTAATTAAAATTTTAATCAAGTTAACTTACCTTAAAATATATAATTCAGCATATACTGGAATTATATAGTTTCAATTGAGAATTATCCCAATTATAATCTATGATTATAAAATATCTACCTATAATATAAAGTTTATATTTTTTATTTAAGAATTTTAGATAGAAGCATAAAATTGATAAGAAAAAGTTGATATTTGTAGATATAAAAATCGAATATGGAATGATAACGGCCTTCGGCCGTCGGTTTATATATTTTCTAAAGACCTCAAAAGCATTCTTTATCCTATACATATGTTATGTCATATGACACAAATCCATTTCTTAATTTTTAAAAGTTAGATAGTTAAATGGCACAAATATAAAATAATTCTTAGAAAAATATATGTGATGACTAAATAATCTAGTAACAAATGACAAAATATTCTTAAACACTTATCTATTCCGTAAGCCAGTTGCAATATCAAAAGACTTCTTCCGTTAGCAGCTTTTATTTCTATGTTTTCCAATCGTATTTTATATAATATATATGCTATATATATAGGCAGTTATTGTACGAAAGTTTGAATTTTACGATTATTGATTATACATGCGTCAGTGAGATTAATAATTGCAAAACAAATTGCAAAAAAGGGGAGCAGATCGTGCCCGCCTATGATATCGCTTTAGGTAGTCGGTCCATTGATCGAGTAATAAATAGCTGACCGGCAATCGGTAAAACTAGGGATAATGCTCGGACGATATGTTTTTAGAGTTTTCGGAGGGCTTTCAGGATAATTGCCAGCTCTGATCTGATACTAAATCTAAAGTTGTCTGCCGTTGTGCTGGCTTACAGGAGGAGGGGGGAGTCTGGTTCAGGGAAGTACATTATATTATAGTACCTCCGTCATCGTTTTTCGTACTGATCCATCGCTCCTCATTATAGGGACGGCAGAATCGTGAAGATTGCAGATGAAATTTAGGATCTTTATATATTTAGTTTCAGTTGAATAACTCCTGAAATAACATGATTTCATGCAATAACTGTATATTATACCTTTGTATTGTATACTATGTACATGTTATAAAGTACTTCCAGTTTTTATTAACTTTCAGAATAAGAATTTATGGATGTTTCGTTAGGTTTATTTTAAAACCTGTTTTATTATTTACTTCACCTATCTACCAGGATTGAAGTATTCCACAATATTTCCATCTATAGTTATAGTTTGGTGTGGCACCTTTGGATCAGCTGTTCAGATTTAAAAGCTATCCATTAGTGCAGAACATATGCTACTTTGTGTAAACATTTGTGTCCGCTAGTGGCTAATTTCCTATAAATTTCACTGTTTGTAATTAATGTTGTTACATTATCATATACCAAAAGAATCGCAGAAATATAGTTTTTGCTATAAATGTATCGTACGTATAATATCCAAAAATGATTTAAAAGATATTTTGCTAAGTGTTTATAGTTACTACATAGTTTATAGATGAAATAAATTGTAGTTTGTATTTAAAATACAAAAAATATTAATACAAACGAATTGGAAATAACAACAAAGCTAATAATACAAACGTTGCAGGTATTGTTTTAACTATATTTATGCCTTTTTTATTATATAACATAGACATATTACGATATAGCTACATCTGTACAGGGAGAACTTGAAGACTTGGAATAAACGCCAATTCCTTGACAATAACAGGCGCTACTCAAGTCAATTGGTAAATTATTAGCGTTGGTTGCAAGCCTTTCGATGCTTCCTAGTGGTGACAAAGTGAAATCCTAATTGGTTCCAATATAGGGCTTTGATTATTTATTTAAAATAGGACCGTGCTAATAATTCGTAAACGAAAAGAAAACCTGGAAAATGTATGAAGACAATGTATTACAGTAGGTCAGTTCACAAACGGTTTCAGTTAGGTTTCAGTTCAGTTCAGTTCAGTTAGTTTAAAAGACGTTTCACTACAGCTTTGGGACGCGTCGATGACACTGGTGGCTCATCGCAGAAATTATTGCTGTAATCAAACCAGTGTTGACTCTATTTTGTAACATAAAGATTTTATTGAAACCAGTCCCTTAAAAAGACGATAATTGTAGGTAAGTCTCACTTAAATGGGAACAGAGCTGGAGGAGAGAAAAATGGTGCTTTGACATTCATGGAAGTTATATTTTACACTAAATTAGTCGAGTGTATATTTTTCACAATCACAGAAACTATTTTAATTGTTGTAGAAAAATATCAACTAAAATATCATAGAACAGTATGATATATAAAATTTTGTCAATAATCCAGGATGACTTTTGACTCATCCGGTATAGTGAATTAGATCATACTAAGTAAGCATCTAACAATTTGCATAAAAAATTAACAACCATTTGTACATTACATATATTATGTCATATACTCGCATATGACATTAGTCTCTAATTTTAATTAGGGACAATTAGTTAGAAATATATGCTCACCACCACACACTTGTCTCTCATGAGGCAACTCTATAATTCTCGGAGTGTTTCTTTGCAGTTAGGTAAATATTGAATAATAATGAATTTGTTTAGATTGGAATCCAAGACATAATCGGTCATGAGCTTTGGCTTTTGTCAGATGGATCAAAACAGCCCATATTTCCAACGCTTCAAATTGTAAAAATAAGAGCTAAAATGAATTCCAATTAAATCTGCCTAATTATTCTTAAATATTGAAAATTACTAACTACCAAAATGCTTGCTTTTAAAAGAAGTTTATGGCTCGATCTTTGTAAGTTTTATATCGTATAATTATCCAATAAAATGATAAATAAGGTATGTAATATTCTCGTGCATAGTTATGAGTTAGTCGAAGAGACTAAAGTGGATCCTATATGATCTATTTTAAGCGCCCTATAGAACTCCATATCGTGTAAGGGATGAGTCATCTTTCAGTAGGTGGTGACACATTTTCTGGGTGTGAGAGGGAACATACTTTAAGCTAAAATTCGCTATATTCATCATCATCCACTTTTTGTTTTACAATAGAGTTATAAAATTTATAGGAAATCGCCTTTAAAATATTCTATATAAAGAAAAAAGAAAAAATATCAATATTTGCATTATGTATTTTTACATCTCTATTACTAATATTTTAATTAATCTCGAGATACAACATAAAAAGTGATCAAATTTCTTTATTGATGTTTAGGTACGTATCAGTTAAAAGATTTTATTATACGATATATTTTTAGAAACATTTAAGGTAGTAAGGTGTCTAAAAATGAAATATTTAATTCACAAGAAAGAAAAGTATTATACAACAATTAAAAGAATATCAAAAACTACATAATCAAAACGTCATAAAAATTGTAAAACAGTATTTTATGAAAGAACATTTGAGAGAACATTAAAAGAATGTTAAGCTATGCAAAGAAATGAATTGGCATATTCCCATATAAGTTGGACAATTAGGGTATTTTTAAGGCAAACTTGTCTGTCACAGAATTATGTGACATTTAAGAAGCTCACTGGAGAAAGTTAATAAATGAGGAAGATGGAATTCAAACTTTTTAAGAAGAAGTTTTGTAATATCCTAGATTTTATTATCTTCTTTTTTTTAATCAGTGAACACAATTAAAAGTGCTCTCAATGTTTCCACCAAAACGACCATTCATAAGACACCATACATTTCATCAAGAAAACAAAGGATCCGGCTAAGTTGCTTTTGAAGGAACTGCTAGAAGGCTTGTATTAACGATGCATTTGATGTCTAAGATTAAATATTAAGATATTTTGTGTTGTTTAGTTCAACTATGAATAAGTATCATTATTAGTAGTAGTATTTAAGTGGTTTAATTGTACATCTAATTTAAGGTGTTACTTTAGACCAAGCAGATTGTATATAGTTCATATACTGTTTATTCCAAGTGCAATTTGTACCCTTCTTTTAACAGAAAAAAATACATTTAAACAATTCAAGTTGAGTCTTTTAATAACTAAATTGATACATATTTAAAATTCACGCCCGAAACAATAAATACAAATTATTTTAAAACTTTTTCTGTGTACGTCAACGCTGACCCCATTCTAAGAGAGGTGACTAGTCACCCAAACCACCCTCTCCTAAATTCGCTACTATAAACCTTTATTATGACACCTCCTCTTCCCCCCTCCATCTCTTCAGGACAGCCAAGTTTGCTTCGGTACCAAAGTGTCCTGCTCCACCGGACCCAAGTGTATCCGCCTGACTTGGGGTCCCTGGAGCTCCTGCAATGCCAGTTGCACAGAGGCCGGTTTGCAGACGCGGAGCAAAGACCTGGGGTCGGGCCGAGGCCAGTGGGTGTGTAAGGGAGAGCGAGAGGCGACTCCTGAGAATCGAAAGTGTTTCCGGGATCCGATTCTGTGCAGTAGGGAGGTGATGTGCAAGATGCCACCGGTTCTTACTGATCAAAGACCGGAATGCGAGCAGCAGGAAAAACGGTGAGTAGTTGAGAGAGAAATCGTGCTGTATTCAGAATATATATATTGATATTTTATAACTGGTTTTAATATAGTTTTGTATAGAAAATTGTTATCTGTAGATCAATTTGAGAACTTTTGATAAATCCTTGATATTAACATATTAACTATTATAGATTCAAACTCCTGATAAATCCGAATACAATGCTATGATACAGCCAGAACGTTGTCGTGGCGTTGTTAAATTTCAGTTTAATTATATTTGAAAATTAAAAACATGTTTTAAAGCATCACCTACATATTCTACAATCACTAGATAAATATAAATTCAATCGGTATGATGGAACTGTATTCATCAGGCATTTCACGTAGACATGTAATCTAATATTGCGTCATTTATTGGAGGCCAAGTCGAGGGCTTCTTAAAAGCGAAGCCCCAAAAATCTCCCCGACATTATAAATAAATTTACGAGATAACTTGCATAATATTACCAGCAGCATTTAGTATTATGCGAATGTCAATCGCTAAAAAATTAAATAATTTTAATGTATGACAGATTATGGGAGGAATGCATTTTAGAATGAAAAGATAAAGTATCCATAAAATCAAATATCATGTGAGTCTAGTAGGAAAAGAAGGATTACGGAGTATAGCATAATGTATATATGTATAACTTGTTACTAAGTGAAATAAAATAAATTGTAAGAGATCAAACATCGGGTTTTAAGTAATGAATTAAAAAGGAAGTATGTTTCTCATTCATAAAAGATAAAAACAATAGTTTAAATACATGAAATACAGTATTCTATTTGACTCGTTAATCGTAAAAAGGTAATACATAGATTACGAAAATTAAATACTTTCTTCACATATAAAGGGGGAATTAGGGGGATTTTCCTAAAAGCAATATGTGGTGGAATCTACTATATTAATGGTACCAATATAATTGTAGTGAATTACTGCCATTTTCCCGGCCTATTTCCAGATATTACTATGACGACTCTCAGGGCAGATGCCAGGTCTTCATTGCAACAAGCTGCACAGTAACCAGCAACAGTTTCCCCACTGAATCCGCTTGTCTCCTCGCATGTTCGGAAGGCGATAGAGCCGTTGACATCACAACAAAAGAAAACCACGCACTCGCTCCTGCCACCGAGTTTCCGGTGGAGAAGCAGCGGAAGCGGCCGAGTGAATGCTATATCTCCAAGAGTATGGGTCGATACTGTCGTCGATATCCCCGCCAATTCCGATGGTACTTCAATGGGCGGACTTTGCGCTGTGAAAAATTTTCCTTCCTGGGTTGTCATGGAAATAAGAATAATTTTGTCAGCGAGAATCTTTGCATAAAGTAGGTAGCCTTTTTATTAACTTGAAAATATTCAGTTTGGTTTATTTGTTTGTTTATACATATATGTATATTAATAAACAACAATATATTTATTATATATATGGATACTTTTTTTTCTAGTAGAATAAATATTAAATTTAATATAAACAATTTATCAAATAAAATTTATTTTTACCTCTTATTAACTTCTTTAATTGTAAGTATAAATTTCTATTTGTTTTTATTCAGAAAATGCGAAACTCCAAACAGCTCTGCTTTCTCCGCTAACAACGACCCTCTCAACTTGGAAGCTAACGATGAAGCCGCCGACCCCACGAACCCCGTCTACCAGTGTCGTCTCACCAGCTGGTCCGCCTGGAATCCTCCTTGCGCTCAGATCTGTTCCGGCTACCAGCGCCGAACCCGTTCAGTCCTCCAGCCCTCGCTCCTTGGTCTACCCTGTCCGGCCTTGGACGAATCACGACGATGTCCAGCCGTCTCCTGGTCCAATCCAGCCTGCCACCGACCTTGTCGTTACACCCGTTGGTCCCAATGGACTCCCTGTTCCAAGACCTGTGGCCTAGCAGTGCGTGAACGGACACGCTATCGGGAACCGGATCAGTCATTTAATTGTCGGCCCGCTTTCCCTCAATATACCCAGCGTGGATGGTGTTCAGGTCAACCTGAATGTCGGTGGCGTTAATTTGTTCCTCTAACACAATTTCGTTTTGTTCCCCACCCTTTATTTTGGCGCATTTATTTTCTTCATTTTATTTCAAATTTTAACCATTGTTAGTTACTGGAAAATGAGCTGAATATTTTTTACATTGGAATGTCATAAGTTGTTAAATAATTAAATGATTCCATTTTAAACAAATTGAAAAATTAAAATATTTTTATTAAGTTATATTAATAACATTTTGCTATATAGGTACTTGGAGATAAATATAAGTAGATGTATTATGAAAAAATATTTATTTTCAATAAATGTTAATAATATATAGTAGTTTACCTTTCGAAAGTTCAATTTCTCTTTTCTAATTTATAGATATTGTTTTTTGTTATAAATATCAGATTTTTATCGATTACTTTATGGACTACGTATAATTGTTTACAGTTAGAAATATAAACAATTCAATATTTTGTTGTCCCAAAAATAAGTCATTTTGATGTGTCATTTCAAATTCTGCATTTTAACTTGGGCATATGAAAGACACAAGTAATGCAGTTTTATTAAAAACCGTTAGGGTATTTTTACGAAAAAAATGTATGGGTTATATATCGTTGTTTAATTAAATAAATTATTTTTCACATATTATTCATAAATAACATAGACTTGAATATATATTAAAGAGGTTTTCATAGTTTGTAAACATATTGAAGCACGATATACACCTTATCTATATAGTGGAGCACGATATACATATATTTTATGCTAATCTTCCAATGATTTTGAGTAAAATTATTCATATTTTACTGGTAATAAAACATTTGTTAATTTTAAGTTCATACAATTTTTCACTATCCAGTCAGTAGTTCTTAATTTTTATTTTTATTTGAATAATTAATTGACATATTACAAATTTCTGTGTGTACATTTATAAATTTTGTAAATATGGAATACAGAACAGTCCATAATATCACTCCAGTCAATAAATACGCAACCCACATCTTGCTTATGTAACACTTTTAGCATTCATTTGATCAAATAATGGTATATTTTCATCAAAACCTAAATCTTTGCATTTATAAATTTATTAGATAATTAACTTAGGTAATGAATTACCTACCATTTGCTAATCTTCTCCAATGTTTATATATTTACTTATGTGCTTGAACGTTTTATATGTTAACAGTTTATCTAACATATTCTTTCATGATATTTGAATCTAATTTGATAATTCATTACAAAGTTAAAAAATGCTTGAGAGGTGCATATATATTCTATTATATTTAGAAAGTCTAACTAAATTTATATTATTTAATACATTTTTACTAAACTAAAATCAAGAGCATTTAAATTGTGTTGAAATAAAGTTATAAAAAGTTATTATTACTAACGAGTAGGATATAAATATATTTTAAAAAATACTTAAAACGCGAATTTATACAAATTTTTAAAATATGAATATTTAAAAATTACAAATAATAAATTAAGCAAATTCAATTAAATTACCGTGTATTACTTGAAGTCTGTCTTCATATTTCTAAATAGCACTCATTATAACAGTCATAATTATTTGTATTCTTAACTATTAACGTGCAGTGTCACTGCACTAGGGTAATTCCTCATTGTAAAGTCTGCTGTAACTCTTCCTTATCCCATAAATTTGTCATCAGAATATTTTCTTACGAGTTTAGGTGTAAATCATGACATCCTGTTACCGTTACAGTACACATATTATAACTATTAATGCAGATCAATTCCTCCATTGTTCAGTATAAGATGTTTCATTCGCCATGCTGTTGCTATAATTATTGAAATAAAATACTTTCTTGTATTCAGAAATGATTTTTTATATTATTATTTCACTTCATTGTTTCATAAATTCATTGTTTGAATCGTGAGATTACAGTAAAGATCCACAAAACGGGATTAAAATTTGTTTTATATGTGTTATTAATGCAGATGCAGAATATATAGTTACATTAAATTATATAGTTCTGGATCAATTAATTACCAGGTCAGTAATAGGAAACTTCAAATCTTCGAAGTAATACCTATTCAGTAAATTTAGTTTTCCAATCTAATATTTATCCAAACGATTTTAATAGGAATAGATAAAAAACATACAATAAACAAGTTTTAATGATGTCTTATAAGGTATTATTTTTTGAATTCGCTATGTATTATCATAAATGCTCAAGGGCGTACTTAACTTATTCTAAGTTGAGGGAGGGGGGGGGGGTGGGTCGTGGGCTAAGTACACTAGGGGCTGTCAAAATCCAGGGTGGTCGGATTTCGGAGCGCAAAATTTTGGAAAATACGACTTTTCGATAACTTTAATTTGGCTTTTTTATGCACTGTTTTTTTTTAATATACACTGTTGTACTGTTTCTAGTCAAATTTTACAATTATTATATATAGCTAAAAAATGTAATGTATAAAAACAATAAGTCCACAGGTTCCAAATATACAATAGTCATGGAAACAAGCAATATTATATTCTACAATTTTCCAAATACCTACAATTTTTCAATTTTCGTTTCGACTGCAAAATTCATTGACAATATCAATAATGTTATAATTGTCTGCTTTTGTGGTGCACATTTAACATCATACACCAGTTTACTCAGCTGCTTTTGGAATTTGTGTAAAGCTTTTTTCCAATAAGAAAACCCAAGCTTTGTGAACACATCCTCAGTGCATTTCCGAGAGGACAAATGACGCAATTCCGCTAACATACAATAATAGCACAACACTGTATCGTTACCTTCCTTGTAATGTAACCACAGAAGCATTTTGTACCACTTCTCACGAAATGATCGCTTCTGAGCACCAAAAGTGCGTTTTGGAAAATCTAGAACAGGATGATGAGGAGCATTACCAGGAAGCTGCTGTTGCTTGATTGGGGAGAGTGTAGGAAGAGCCAGCAGCATGTGGAGTGACCGGAGTGGAGGAAAAGCCAGCAGCAGGTGACGAGCCAGATTGGAGGAAGAGCCAGCAGCAAGTGGCGTGACCGGAGTGGAGGAAGAGCCAGCAGCAGGTGACGGGGCCAGAGTGGAGGAAGAGCCAGCAGCAGGTGACGTGGCCAGAGTGGAGGAAGAGCCAGCAGCAGGTGACGTGGCCAGAGTGGAGGAAGAGCCAACAGCAGGTGACGTGGCCAGAGTGGAGGAAGAGCCAACAGCAGGTGACGTAGCCGGAGTGGAGGAAGAGCCAACAGCAGGTGACGAGCCAGATTGGAGGAAGAGCCAACAGCAAGT
>JAYRBW010032948.1:0-12058 GCA_036023295.1 Invenusta paracnida | reverse complement strand
CAATGGTGTAGGTTACTGCAGGCTTTCCATTTTTCTCTACGAGCCCTGACGATGTCCAGCCTTTCCTCATTCTTCTGACCAAGCTGTCTCCAGGCTCTCGTTCGAGACATCCTGGTCTTACCCTTTCCCATGGCTACTTGGAAGAGTGGGTCATCAGCCTCTCTACTGAGAGCTTTTTCATACACCTTGATGGCAAGGACTTTTGCGTGGGTGCTGAGTGGAATGAGGTTTGCTTCCGCAGTAGCTGCGTCCCTCGGTGTTGACCTTTTGCATCCTATGATGGTCCTGGCAGCTCCTCTCATCTCAGTCTCCAGTTTCTCAAGTTGGCTCGGTGCTGCAGCGTATTGCCATGCACCTCCTGCGTGGTCTATGGCTCCCTGCACATAACTCTTCACCACCTTCCGGAGTGTATTCTCCCTCAGACCCCACCTTCTTACTGCCATTTTCCTTAACTGATATGTTCTTACTCGGTTTTTCTGCCTGATTTGTTTTACGTGCTCGCTGAATTGTGCCCATCGACTTTCAGGGACTTGTCTCCTTCTGTGTCTTTAGCCCATTGTGAGAGAATCATCACCTGGGTCTTCTCACCCGCCACCACTATTTTCCATTTTCTGGCCCATTTGGCTACGGTATCTGCCGTGACTTTCGCCTTCCCGAGTGCTTAATCGATATTGTGGTCCATTTCCAGTGTGGCTATGTCATCCGCATACATAAACACGTCAGTTTTGGTCTTTTTCAGTTCAGTTATCAGGTCGACGGACCATAGAAGAAAAAGAGTAAGCGATAGGACTCTGCCTTGATGTAGTCCGTCCTTGAAGATTTTCCAGTTAGAGGTTGTTCCTTGGCACTCAACTCTCCCCCTTCTGTCCTTTAGGAATTGCATAGTCCAGTCAACAATGCACTTAGGGGCTCCCAGTTTCAACATCTTCAGGTTTAGCGCCTTCTTCCAGACTTTATCATAGGCCCGGGAGAAATCAAAGGCCACCAAGACTCCCTTTTCTGCCTTGTTCTTAGGGAGGTTCCATCCGTCTTGAACTCTTTGGACTAGTCTAGCTAGTCGGGAGGTCGGGGTATGGTGTGCTTTAAGTCGAACGCATATCATTGGTCCAATTTTCTTCTACGAAACCATAAATGCAGAACGTTATCGCACTCACATTCTGGAACCATTCATAGAGCAACTCAGTGGACGTGAGATTTAACGAGTATGGTTCCAACAAGATAGGGCAACTGCCCACACCGCTGGTTCATCAATACAGTATTTGAGAGAATTCTTTAATGATCGCATAATTTCCCGTGGAATCTTGCCTGTTAGGTCTCCAGACCTCACTCCCCGGACTTTTATCTTTGGGGTGCACTGAAGGGACGGGTGTAGTATCAAAATCCGCATAACCTAGAAGAGTTGAGGACAACAATTATTCAACAAATCAAACAGATCACTCCACGATGTGTTCAATAATATGCAGCGACGTGTGCGGACCTGTCTTAAGGTCCGCATTTTAAGAGACATTTTCAACATTTGCTGTAATTGAATCTTCCAAAATTATTGTAACAATTAATTAACAAATTAAGCTATACCTAGTTTGTATAGTATAGTTTGTAAATAAAAGTTGATATAAAACATTTTCACCGCACAGCAACTTTTCGGACACCCAGTATTATGTAAAATACACGTTCGTAATTTCTACATAAACTTATAAGTTTTTACATGTTTATCTTTGAAATAGGGTGCAAGAATTTACAAACAGGATTTCTATACATCGATTAAAACAACTAAAAATTACACTTATAGATAGATATTTGTGTATATTGTATGGGAGATATATTGCAACTTTTTCTTTAGACATTATTACAATAAAATACTCGATTTTATGTATTTCGTATAGGTATGACGTTTTATGTTACGGGTTGTTATTTAATTTTTATACAAATCTTTATATTTATATGTAAAAATTTTGTTGTATAATGTGCTTGCTTAGCATTTCTTAAATTGTAATCTTTTGACAGTTTCAAAGAACAAGTTTGTTAATATTTTTTAAATTATGAGTCACATTAATGCAATTTTTAACAAATACAATAATTAAATTGCTTAGCTATAGTAGATTATATTATTCTCTTATTTTTTTAAACTATAACAATAATTATATATAACCTAAAAGCTGTGAAACATTACCATGTCCTATAACTCGGCATCCACCTTCTCCTATGCAGATTCGTAATGATACTCCAGTTCTACAACGCCTTCATGTTTTTCTGGCTCTTCAACTTCATCATATCCCTTGGCCAGATGACACTCGCCGGTGCCTACGCCTCCTACTATTTCACTTTCACCAAGCCGGACGACATCCCCGCAGCCCCCCTGTGCACCTCTATTGGCCGGGTGTTCCGCTACCATCTGGGAACCCTCGCTTTCGGCTCTCTGATTGTCGCCCTCTGCCAACTGGTTCGGGTTATCCTTGAGTACATCGACGCTAAGACCAAGCAGGGACAGAATGCCTGCACTGAGTTCCTACTCAAGTGTCTCAAGTGCTGTTTCTGGTGTTTGGAGAAGTTTATCAAGTTTCTTAATAAACGGGCCTTCATCATGGTCAGTTTCCCTTATTCTTTTAACTAGTCTTCTTTCTTTCTACATTATGTACTAATGTATAGTATTCTCTGAGTGCACTTTTCTTGTATTTCATTCTTTATTTTTAATTTTAATTATATTTAAAAAGTGACATCTTAGCCAAAAAATTATCTTTCGGAGATTTCTTGATCGATAACATGTAAGTACAATATTATTAATACAATTTATATTTTACATGTAAAAATCACTAGTTAAGTGCTAGAATTGATTTTTTAAGAAATATTCAAATTTTATATTTCTTTCCATTTTGATTATTTTATTATTTTGTTCTCTTTGTATATTTTTAACTGCTTATGTTTTGTATTTTTCCTTAACATTCGAAAATAATTTATCAGTTTCAGAACAATTAATACTGAATAAAATGCTGAATCACAATTAATGACAAATAGCATTTTTTCTTTGGTTAGAAAAAATTATTATCAAGAACTTTAATTTTAGTGTAAATAGAGATCACTCTGCCAGCGGTATTATACTTATTTACAATTTGTTGCCATATAGACTCAAACTAATTAATGGATAGCTCAATGCTGATTCACAAATCTGCACAAATCAGTTAGGAGTACGCATCGGGGTTCAAACTTGCTACCTTAGTGTTTGAAAAAGATAGATTTGTGTTGCAGCATTGAGCTAATTATCCACTGATTAGCTTAAGCCAATGGCTACTAATTAATAACATTTGTATATACACTTCTTGAAGCTGAATAACACTTTTCACTTATATTACATACTAATTACAATCGGGCTAAGCCACCATTATATATTATATATATATATATATATAAAAGTTCAATAGGCAAATTACTTTAAAAATCTAACTAAATTTAATAAAGTAAAAACAATCAACAGTAAATTTTAATTCGCGTGTTTAGAGACAAAAATGTCCTCTCTTCAGGTGCAATAAATATGAAATTAGTGGGTAATATTATTAAAAAAGGCCAAAAATAACAGAATAAGATGGGTTAATTACAGGGTGGTCGTAATTTAAAGCAAAATTATCCGCCAATTTATTGAATAAACATCAATCAGGCCACGCTATGCGTATTTTGCTTTCTCTGTCTTGAATGGTTAGTCTTATTGTTGTTATCTACGTGGAATTGTTGTCTATATCTTGATATTGATTTATGTTGATCGACATTAAAAACATTAGGAGAAAGATAGAAATTATAAAAAGAAGCTAATACACGTTAAGAAAAAAACAGGGTATATGGTTATTAGTAAAAATTCTATTTAAAAGATTGTGTGTTTTAATTAAAATGGCTTCCTTGGTCATAATACCTATCGAAGTTCATTGAGCCTACGCTAATTATTATTAAGGAATTTTTAGAAAAAAATTTGCTACGTGTAATACAGTTCACTAAATGAGTTCCTATTTGAGATTTTTCTGATTTTAATCCTTTGTGTGAAATTTTATTTGTCTTATTTTATTCATGAATCTTGGCAATAATTAATATTACCCGCAAATTTCTTATTTATTTTTCCTGAAAAGGGGACACTAGTCTCGAAATGCGTTGTGGATTAAATACATATGCCTATAATATTGTTGATTGATTTCACTTTATATATATAAGTTTATAATTAATAATACTGTAATCAAGAGGTAAGTCTATTTTGCTGCTGCAGTTTTGTAATAATTTTATAAATCGATTACTTGCGTAGAATATCCACTGTAAGATAATTGTTTTGTCTTTATTGTTGTCTGTTTCTAGAAATATAAGAAACACATTAATTAAAATCAGTAATAATAAATATTTCCCATACAAGATATAGCATTTAAGTTTGGTTATGGCTCTAAACCTGCATTTTATTATGCCATATAACTGATCATAATATTATTTTTATAAAGCATTTTGTCAGCAGCTGCATATTAAGATACAGATATGGCACCTCAACATATATGTGTACACATGTGTGCTCACTAGAGTTTCATGTCACTACAGGAAGTAATGGGTTTCTCTCTAGTATATTATATTGGGGTGTAACTGTAAGAACATTGCTGAAGTGCATTCTGTCAATTATCTGAGTTATATATTATTGCATATCCACGAGGCACAATAGGCTTTCAGTATTTTTTTACTAGATAGGTAAGTAGTATTCATATCATAGAAGAAGTATTTTTCAGATCATATTGTTCACGTACTTTCTGCCACTGTCAACAGCTGACAGAAATGTTAATTCGTAATTCTTTATTATAGACTCCCTAGTATTAATAAAATCTGATTGTTTTGTTCTATGAACACACAATCCGAAAACAATACTTATTTTTTGTAGGTGTTTCGTATCTATTGTTATTATTCCTGTAGATAAATAAATACATAAGAAATCCATGATAAGAAAAAGATTTTTTTGTGAAAAGCTAGCGAAGTATAGAAATGAAGATTAAATAATCAATACTATAATGTGTTCATTTATTGATCTTCTCATTATTTTATAGTATGGAATTTATATGTATATATATTATTATTATTTGTAAACGAAAATAATGGAAATGTAAAAAGAATTCCATCGGTGAATTTATGTCATCGATTTTGTTTATAAAACAACAATAAGTGTGTTTTTTATTAAACTTTTGATTATTTTTTTCATTTCGTATTTAAGTAGGGGGTTATTTTATGATTTATTCATGATATCAATACAATTTCGAGATTATTTCTACGTAATAGGGAAGCTATCTTCTTTTATATATTGAAACTTTACACAATATATGGACAAAAATGTTACGATTTTGTTTTAGAAATTGAATATAAATAGGTGTAATATTAAAATTTGTGTTTTATTACGCGATATGTTTCAGTACAAAAATATGAAACGTAGCTGTATACTGAATTTGTGTTTTTAATGTAGAAATGTGAATTAATAACGATTAATTCTACGACGTTTCAATTTAATCCACGCCTAATATTTTGTTAAATAATATTTTATTTTTTGTTTAATTTTAAGGTGGCAATTTATGGTCAATCTTTTTGCTCTGCTGCCAGAAACGCATTCAACTTGATTTTTAGAAATTTGGTCAGGTAAAACTAAATATTTTCTGTTAATATTTGTATTAATTATTTTGTGACAATTTTCTATTTAATTTTTTTCTTAAGATTACAAAATATTATATTTCGTTTGTATCATTTGTAAATTTTCCTTTCATTATTTGCTTTATAAAAAAAGCAAAGTAGAATTCTACTCAACTTCATTAAGTAAAATTTTGAACCATGTCTAATAAACCCACGTTTTATTTAATTGAATGAATTGGGTGTTTTATAAATATGTTTCCTGTTTAATTTAAAGCATTTTCTTATTTAATTAATGCTTTTTCAGAGTTGTCGTTGTGGATAAAGTTGCGGATTTTATTCTGTTGGTAGGAAAGTTGGTAATTGTCGGGGCGGTTGGTAAGTCCTTTTGCATTTTTATAATTCTTAATACTATTTAGTATTTAAAAAATATAAAAACTATTTACTATTTATAAAATAGTAAATCATAATTGATATGTATTTATGTATTCCTTATATATTTATATACTGTTGCATAAAATATCTTATAATACAAATAGTTATAAGTACCTAATTCTAGGAATTGTTTTTAATCCCTATCAATGAATCACGTTTAGTTGCAGTTTTACATTACGGCTTATTTTCACATTGAACTTTCTTTCCAAATTTTTTCGAAAAGGTGATATTGTATGTGTAAAATGTATTATTTTAATTTCGTGTAATTCAAATACTATTAGACGATGTAGTAACATCGTCAAGCCAAGAACAAGAGTGTCAGCTATTAGCTTGAGCTCTAAAAGCTAACAGCTCTAGTCATTAATGCTAAGGATAAAAATGTAGTACAACAGTCTTACCTAACAATGTGTAACGAAAAAAGGCGCAAATTTAAATGAACATAAAACTACACATTAGACAGAAAACCATATCAGATTAAACCAAAATGTAACTAATATTTCGAAGTAAAACGAATAATTTTGATGCTAAAAAATATTGTTACGTTTTTATTTTGAATAAAAATATTTACATTTCCGTATATAGTATTTAAACTAAAGTCTACAGTATTGCGTATAAGTTGTAATATTTAGAAAAAACATAATTCCTTAGGAAATTAATCACATTTACGATAAATTATGCAAGACTATTTGTTTACATGTTATATATATTCATCTACATATATATATATATATGTATTTTTAACGATAAGCATTGTAACAATTAAATCTTAGTGCCCTTTCTATATCAATTTCTTTAATGACTGTACTTCATATCATCAATATCATTTTAACTTTTTTATTTTAAAGAGCTCGTTTCTTGACTTTCACTTTTGCGACGCTGTCGTTTTTGTTTTGATAATTATATTATTCAGTTTTCAGTGGTTCACTATATATACAGGAATTCAATAACTAAAGAAAGTTGTACTTGATTTTTAATCATATTTTTAATTATAACTATAAATAGAATAGTTTTTTTCAGTCGACACAATGTGCGATAATCATTGACACTTTTTATTTACCTTTGTTAGTATATTATAAATAATTTCCTAATTTAGTTTTGCTCCTATCTGATTCAAATTTTATTTTATCATATTGTTTTGTATAGTGTTGTCTATATTCCTATTTAGGTAGTCTTTCCTATTTCTTATGCGATGGAACACTAGCCGCCAAGTCTTCCGTGCTGCGACATATCACACCATCTCTCAACTACTTCTACGTTCCAGTCATCGTAAGTTTTAACTTCTCATTTCTATTTGCATAATTAACAGTAATGTTTTCTCTTTATAACTATCAAGATATGTCATAACATAATTTTTTCAAATTAATTGTATTCACACTTTTCCCAAATAATATATCTCAATTATTTACAAAATTTTGTTTTCACCAAATAATTTACATACATTTATTTAGAATTTATTTTCAACAATTCAATTGTCTGTTTATTTCAGTTGTGTATTATCTTTTTCAATGAAAAATTCTTTTGTCTCTATTAAATTTATTATATTTAATAAAAAGCACTCATTTGCCGAGAATTTCGGACAAAAATTAACTCATCTAATGTTATTAATTTATTATTCTCAGTAAATAATCTCTTTTTATAAACGGTTACAGCTAATATGTACAACTACGTAAAGTATTCTACATTTTATTAGCGATTCTATTAAACGAGAAAGGTAATCAGCCAGTAGAATTTGCTTGCCTGGGCGATGTTATGATATTGTAACTAGGCACTGAGAGTCAAAGCTATCTCAAACAGTATATAACATCTATTTTAAAAAAATGTTTTGTTATTTTTGTATTATAATTAAATATAGCTTAATAGAAATGTCAGGACCTACTTTAATGTGCAAAAAACGTGTGGAAGTGTATCGTAATAAATAATTTTTCAATATAATATATTCATTAATCCAAACTATTATCGAATCTTGTGAGTTTTAAATTATTATATGTTATTATGTTTTTGTTTTTTCAGATGGTCATCCTAATCACCTATATTATTACAACCGTATTTATGGGAGTTTATGAAATGGGAGTCGAGACACTTTTTCTTTGTTTCTGTGAGTACTTCTTAGCAATTATATGAAATAAAATTTTAAAACTATTATATTTATAATAGAAAAACAGAGAACTTGGTAATTGATAATTTCATTCTATAGTAATCAACTTTACTAACAGTATACATGTGGAATCGTACAGCACTATGTCGACATTGTTATGTCTCTTCGGAGACTCATACACCTACTGTTGCAAAATGTTATGCTTAATTTATTGCCAATGAAACTTAAAAAGCCACATTTACAGACTATAACCTAAAGACGAAACTTATAGTTTATAAACTAACTAGGCAATTGAACACGGCAATTAACTACATTGTAACTATAATTAATGACATTTCATCTATTTTTCTTATTGCAATATGAAGCTATTAACTTTGTATTGAATCCTTTTTTTAACTTTGTATTAACTATTAATGATTATATTATAATCATTGTAATGAACGTCTGATCGAAGCGAAATATTGTAAATCATATACTGAAACAGTAATTAAAAAATATATTGGCAATTTGGATTGAAAAAATGTGAGCTTCCTATTTTAGTCGAATACATTATTTTACATGGTGTGCTATATGGGTTATACCTTTTAGTTTAAATATATAACTATTAAGCAGTGTGATATAATTTTTTATTAGGTAGGATGAAAACTAGTCCTATTTTTAAATTATTTCTGAAAGTTATAATTCGTAAGTGTATATCATATTATCATATTAGCGCCTAGTTTTATACATTACTATTTAGAATTATTGAGCCTTAATCTGAAAGAAATTCTGTTTCGACATGCATTAATTTGTTTTATAGTATTATATATTATAATCTATATAGGCACGATTTATATACAATTATTTAAGATTATTTATTAATGTAATAAGCCTTTATAGACTAATAATATATAATTTTTTTTTTTACAGTTATTTGAATATTTCTTTATCATAGTTGTCTGTAGATATTGTAGACAACCTTAGGCAGGGCTAGCTATTATTCTTCTAATTTTTTACATGTGGATTTAGCTTTAATAACAAATTATTTAATGAATACTAACAGTTTACTTCAAATATGTTAAATATTTGTAATTAATAAACAGGTGCATTTTATGTTTTTATATATTCATTACACATTTATACACTAATTCGTCATGTTTTAGTTACTGCCTGAAAAAACTTCTAGTAAACTATATACTTTTTATAATTGTTATTTCTTAATGCACTGTACAATATTTTTTACTATATACCATATACAGATCAAATGCAATATTTCAATTTTCAGTGGAAGATCTTGAACGCAATGATGGGACAAAGGAAAAACCCTTTTACATGAGTCTGGAGTTGAAAATGATACTTGATAAGCAGAATAAAGGTACTCCGGTGGAGACTCCCAAAGAAGCACCTTAATTTTAATTGAACAAAACCGAGAACATATTGTTCGTTTTTTTAATATGATTTAGATGCGTTTTATATTTCATTTACCAACTTACTCATGGGTTACAATTTGTGACTTCTATGTATTTTATTATTCACGTAATAATAAACTCTCATTAAGTTAAGATTTATAGTTGTGATTCACTACTGATGGATGGGATTAGGAATAATAACATATACCGTATAAATTTGATTTTATGGTTAAGAGGCCCTGGATTTCCAGTGTAAATCTTCACGTATATATGGTAATATTTGAGTTATACAAAACTTTTTATTTATTCTTTGTCATTATATGTTCGTGATCATGATTTTAAAAGCATGTTTAAATTCTTATAATAGTGTGTAAAAATGTACATTTATATATAATTTGACTATTTCATAGATTATGGTAATAACTTCAAGGATAAATATTACACATTAATTCGTATAACATAAATTAATCTCAAGTTAATTATTTTAAAGAACTGTAAAATAGTTTTTATGTCTGGTTTAAAATAGGTATTTTTGTCTCAATGCTTTTTATAGTAAGTAAAATAAGTTATTAATTTTGCTATATATAGATTAAATATAATATGTAATGGATTTGTTTTGTCTGTCGTTTTTAATAAGATTTTTTAATATAAGAAACTATTATTTTCAATATTTTATGAAATAATTAAAAAAGTGTCTGAGTAAGTTGAACACTATAATCACTATTCTATAGATCTTTATCATTTAGAATGTAAACTATAATTATGATACGTTATAATTCTGATCATATATGCATATTATGATATAACTTATTTTGTATTATGTATAATTAATATTTATATATAACCATATACTATAATGTGCGTGCGTGCGTGCGTATGTGTACTTTTTATTTTACGTATTTTGTAATAAATATCAAAGTTGGACATAGAAATTATCCATGATTATAGAACCACATACGTTAATCGTTAATTATGTAGAGCTGTTATTGTACTCCTATACTATAATAAGCATTGCATTGTATATAATAGTGTTATATATTAGTTAATAAGTATATCATATAATACTATGTTCTAATGTATAATATTCTATTCGAGTTATATTTTGGCCTTTACGTTTCTCTATCACCTGAATTATGGTTTTCACAAAGTATTTTTGTTACTTTTCTATTCATGGTTAAAAGTTACATTGGTTAAAGACCTATTACCTGTGAACCAAATATATCATACAATAGTTCTTTATTTTGGTATTTTATAAATACATTTATAACTAATTTTGTTTGTTCTTGTCTTACTGTACAAAAATATTACATTTTGAATGTTGCATGACCTCTATGGGGTTACTTTATATGCTATTATTACAGTGATACATTATCAGAGCACTAGAATTCTTATATAAAGATTTAATTTACATAGTACATGTCATAGAATATACACAGAGTATACATATATACTTTTTTCCCTATTCTATAATTACTATCGAAGTCCGTGCAATTTTTTTAGCTTTAAGAGTTGCTCAATATATATTTTATTTTTGCTACACACGGAGATATAGATGCAATAATTTAATTATCTTATATACATACATAGCCATCCATGGGTATACAGGTGCATTAATATTATATTATTATACATATCAATTTTTATTTCTAAATTACGTATTTTTAGGTCGTCTTACGCAAATAAAGTTCTATAAATATGTATAATTAAAACAAAATATAAAATTCCTTATATCATCATAAAAACCTCTCAACTTTTTGTGATTATTATGACACTTTTAACATATTTTGAAAATGTCCCGGAGATGAGAAAAATTGTATTTTTACCTACCAAACGTTGTTAAGAGACTAGATTTTGCATAGCAACCACAGTTTCCAATATAAAAATTAAATTGTGCGACTGGTCAAATCTATTTCTATAGAGTATTAATAGTACTATCTAAACCTAAGGTAGTAGGTTGTTATAACATGCGAGCTCATTATAACTCATGCGAGAAATTTCTACGTACAGTATCCAAACCTACGGTAGCAGATAAATTACCTTTTTTACTGTGGAGTTTATCTAAAACATAACTGAATTGTGTGACTGAACATACCTTAACTATTATATATAATCAAATACTACATTAAATACATTTTGTATTCAGCAAAAAATTGTGATATTAATAAAGGCCAAAAATTGCAAAAAGTATGTTAGCTCAACCCATAAAAGAAATGATATATCCGTTAAATGTGTTAGCTCCTTAGTTAATAATATTGGATTTTAACTCACGACGTTTCTTATTATTAATAAAATTATTAAGTATATTCCTGCCATTCTAATACGTTTATTTCGTTATTACAGTAAAATCTCTCTATAACGGACTTTTACGGCCCAGAAAAAAAGTCTGTTATAACGAAAAGTCTGTTATAGCGAGTAGGATACATAATTTTTTTTACATTTTGCAATGTAATATGAATATAATATGTATGTAGAACATTATATGTAGTATGTATAGTATAGAACAATATAGTAAATGCAT
>JAYRBW010032937.1:0-12059 GCA_036023295.1 Invenusta paracnida | reverse complement strand
ACACATTTTACGCTTATTTCAATTCTTTTATGATATGAGCTAACACACTTTTTGCCATTTTTGGCTAATAATAATTTCATTATGTTATAAGGAAAGTAGAATTCACTTTATAAACAATAAATATTTTATTTCTCGAATAACCAGTAAACCCTTTTTCAAAATGGCTCTTCCATTTATATATCCGAACACGAGAACCAATGCTAAATTTAGGTTTAGATGGCGCTTGTGCCTTGCCTCCAATGAATCATTATTCTTCACTGTATTTTAATTTTGCGTAGTTTCATTTGGAGATATATTTGTACTAGAGTTGATTTTGTAGTTATAAAAATTAATAATTTCTGGGAATATTTTCAACCACGTTTGATGCCCCTGTTCAGTAAATCTTTTGTACATAAATCGTTTTAGTGTCCTGTTAAAATGCTCTATAACAACACCTTTCACCTTATTATAACTATACAGTTAAAAATGTCACGGCAGATTATAAAAAAGACTGCCATGTCACAAAACCAGATTTAACATGCGACATTTAGGTTTAAGGAGGCTCTTAAATGTCGCAAGACATTTATGTTCTTAAATGAATGAACTTTAACTAAAAATATCCCGCGATATTTAAGAGCTTCTCTAAACCTAAATGTCACATGTTAAATCAGGCTTGACGACATGACTGAAACTTCCGATAATTAGACTTTTGTCTGTCCCACGACAATTATAAAAATTACTCAAACGTGTCCCACGACAAATATAATAAATGAAATATACTGAAATATTAATAATCCATATAATTTGTATTACATTATAAATATAATACATATCTTTATAATAATATAGATATTATAGTTCGCTATAACAAGATTAAAGATTATACATTGGTTCATTTACCATCTATAACACATACAAAGGATTTACAATATAAGATAATATATCACTATAATGTTGCCGAACAGTTCGATGTTTTTAAAATTCATAAATGTACCAAACAATTGCATTGACCTAACACTTTCACCTCAAAGTTACCCCATGCTTTAATGAGTACATTAGTAGGTTGTAGGGTTAAATTAGGAAATAAGAATTTAGGTAACATGTTTAGCTGTGCACCAGTGTCTATGGTGCAATTAACAGAAACATTATTTATAGATACATCTCTTAAAACATCAGAAAAGTTTATACCAAAAATGTGTGTGGTTTGCAAACCAAATTAATCGAAAAAATATAAATTTCCATATTTATTATATAATGCAGAGTGATGAACACCTATTTCTTGAGTTGTATGAATATTTAAGATTGCGAAATAATTATTTTATTTCTTAATTTCTTAATTTCATCACGCATGAAATAAAAAATTGTATTATATTTAACTGTTTACTCCATTTAATTAATTGGAAATTTGTTATCGCATCATTACCATATTTATTAGTAAAATCTGCTAAATTTAAAGGCATTTTATAGAGAAAAATTCATATTGTAATATAATGAAATGCATTCGCAATACAATCAAAAATACATTCAAAATATAATCATCGGTAATCATTGACATATTATAGCATTATAATGTACTACAATATAATTCTTATATGGAAATGCATTCATAATACAACATTAAAAAACACATATTTCACAGAAAAAACAATATTTGTTTTTTTTAAGCGAAAGATTTAAAAATGCTTATTTTACAGAAAAAATAAGTACTGTGCATGTAAACAATGCAAATATATTTATAAATGAATCAACAATTTAGTGGCTGCGCAAGTGTTGTTATGTAGGTAGGGTGTACGCGGGAGAGTTTGTGAGAGTATTTTTTAATAATTTATGTAATACTACAACAATAAAACTGATGACTCGGAAAGCCGACTTCTAGTAACCCATATCGCATTCACATATACCTCGGAGATACTTGAGGTGGATTTGCAGCTTACGGATAGGAAGAGTTTGTTTTCGTAACTTTGGAAACTCACTTGCCAACTTATAACATTTTGTAGCAAAATAGATAGCAGAATTTGACAAGTGAGCTCCTTCGGTCAATAGCTTCTTGCGTAAGACCAAAATTGTAGGGATAGTTTTTTGAAGTTCTGTGAGAATTTCTCTCATTACAAATTTAATTAATATTATGTGCTCCTGACGATTTTTTTCCTTATCACACAAAGTTACAAGGGAATAAATTGAATAATCCATTGCAAGAATATTCATCGAAACAGTTATATTACTATACAACATAAGACTTTTTCGGAAATGATTTTTAAATTCTTTAATGTTTTGGAGCTCGTCTCGAATACGCTTCTCCTCAGCTTCACCTTTCCTTTTAGCGTTGTTCAACTCCATGTCATCTTTTCATCATTTAGTCAAATGAAAAAGTCTCAAATATCCAATCTAATTTGTACTTCAAATTTCATTCTAACTATAAAACAGTTACAATAACATTGCAATTACTACATAATTAAATTATTTTTATTGCAATCAGTATTAAATAAAAAAAAATATTAGTGCGCTAGTATTGATCAATTTGTTTTACATATTTTAATAAATTCATTATATTATATGTCCATATTTGTCTGCTCTCTTCTCTTAATTTCTAGACTGCGTGGATTCTCCGAGTGGATAGAGGTTGGTGCCCCCCCAACCTTCTGGCTCTCCGGCTTCTTCTTTACCCAGTCCTTCCTGACAGGTGTCATGCAAAACTACGCTCGTAAGTACACTATCCCCATCGATAAGGTGGGCTTCGCATACGAGGTCACCGACTCTGAGTCCTACATCGATGAAAAGCCAGAGGATGGTGCATACGTCAACGGTCTGTTTCTAGATGGTGCTCGCTGGGACCGACAGGCCAAACAGCTTACTGAGTCTAGTCCTAAGATTCTCTTTGATCAGTTACCTATTGTGAGTATCAGACACTTAGTAGTCTATATGTGTTACCTTGCTGTCTAAAATTCGTACAATGATATTATTGAATTACTGAGTTTAAAATTTAATTTCATTAAATTGTGTACATCTAAATTATGTTATGCTTCCAAACGTTTCTATTATGAATCAATGCTACTATATTAAACTATAAAAATAAAACATGCTATTTGATCTGTGTTCTTTAAAAAATAAAATGAGATTGGCTATTGTCTATTGATTTTTACTTTTAAAGTATTAGTGCAAAAATCTGTAGATAATTCTTGTATATATATAAGCTATCTTATTTGTTTTAAAATTTCAGTATTAATCGCCAAAGAAATAATATCAATGTGTATTATTAGTATAGCTTTATTAGCTAGTGGTATGAAGCAATAAAAACAATGTGTGTTTCAATGCTATTTTCCAAAAAGTTTGAAGACATAATACTACATTAAGTGATGGTATTATATGATTTATTTAACATGCAAAACATAAATATAATTTTAAGTTGGATGGCATATAACAGCCTACTCATTAAGACTGCATTTATCTCGTGACAGATATGGTGCATACCGAAACATCTGGATGATATTAATCGGTCTGGTCGGTACATTTGTCCTGTGTACAAGACTAGTGCACGTCGTGGTGTACTCTCAACAACTGGTCATTCCACCAATTTTGTCCTCAACATCGATCTGCAAACAAAGGAACCTCAGAACCATTGGATCAACAGAGGCTTGGCTGGACTCTGCCAACTCGACGACTAAATCGATAGAATTCACAGCCCTCCAGCTCTCTTTGCCTTCTTCCATCTTATCCGTCCACCAAACCTGTGGACGTTTTAAAAACGTTTCTTTCTCCTTTCTATAAACTTTCTTCTTTCCTTACTCATATAAATCTTTCGCTTATTTCGCCCAAGTTACCTGAATAAACTGTTCTTAATTTACTTTGAAATATTGGTTACCAAGAAACCAACACGTATTTTGTACACAATAATTAGGTATATTTATTGCAGATTAAATGATTCCCTACGCACAGTACTTTTTTGCTCTACTTCATAATTGCACAGCAACTGTTGCAGCTATATTATGAGATTTATAGTTTAGTTTTACAAGCGTTTGTGCGATGATAAAAGGTATATGTACACGTTTTTATTCGTATTACTCGTATATTATATTTCCTATTTTTTACAGATTACTCTCCGAACATTATTTGTCGCAGCCTTTAAACTATTTTAAATTTTGAAATAAATACGTACATACCTATTGACTGTTGTTCTATTGTCTTTATAATGAAACCTATATTTTAGAATAACTCAAATAATTGCAATATATATTGAATACTACAACTAGATCCAGTCTAAGACAATTCAATAGGGAATTAGACAGCCGCCATAAAATATCAGTTTTTCTTATTTGTTGCTTTAATTGTGTTAGGGAATCAGTAATTAAATCGATATACATAATATATTATAATATATAAATTATAGCATAGAGTAAATTATAGCACGTTTAAAGGAAAAACTGATAAAATAGGTGTTGTGAGTCTGCTATCTGAGTTCCTATTGAGTTTTGTTGTATAAATTGCGGATCTTGTTGATTATATTATTCAAGGTTTAAATTAGAGTTTTATTTTTATAGCGTCACTTAGTCACACAAATTAACTTATATTTTTAGTTGACGAATTATTTATCAATTCGCACATAATATATAATTATGTTCTTGTTTGAATAAATATGTACCACTTGCAATTTTGCATTTAATCAACAAAAGTGCATAGTCAAATAATCAATTATTTTTGAGATTTAATTCGAACGTATTTATTATAACTGCAGACTGCACAAAAGCTCGTATATTAGCAAAATATGTATTTTATCCAATTGCAGTCAAATTATAATTTGATTTGAAATATATTTCGTCGGATATATAAACCCATGAAGATGTTCTTATTTAGTTGAAGATCATTATATCTATAAGAAGTATATATACTATCGAAAAAAAGATTATACATAACAAATTCAGGGAAATCTATAATGGGAATTGAAACTAGTCGATTTGGGTTTCAAATTGTGGTAGGCCGGTTTTTTTATATCTAATAATCATAATTCGTTGGAATATAGTGCATAAAAACGTACTGTAGGTAATTAAAATATTACGACTAATAAAAGAGAAACATATTTTGTGCAACATTTTTTTATTTAACAGCCAAAGTAACATTAAGAGCATAGAGTATGTATACAAAGAGTTTTAACTCATTGGTTTCATAGCATTGCGTTGTTCAGTATTGTCAATATAAAATCGTTTTATTTTAATGAATTTGATGTAAATGGGTAGACTAGAAGTAGCAGGCCCGTACACCCCGGTGCACCCCCAATGCATTAGATAAAACGAGATATTTTAGGAGGGCGCCCTCTTAAGACTGGTATATAGGTGCCTAATTTACTATGAAGCGCCAATTGACTATAAAGTGCACCCTTTTGAAATTTTTTGATTACGGGCCTGAGTAGTGTTATATATTTTGTTATATTTATTTTAAGAGCAAATATACATATTCATACAATGTTAACATATTAAGTAAGTTGTCTGTAATATATATAATTCATTACCTGTGTATCTAAAACTGTTTTTACTGCATAAACGATTATATTGCTGTGAATTTTAAAAACATTATTTTGCAAAATCTTTTGGGTAGACGATTATTTAGTAGTATAAAACTGCATACAGAATCAATATGAGTCAAAACTCTATGTATAATTACTTTATGATTAAAAGTTTATATGCATAAACATCCTAAGAAATGCTTTGTATACACATTTATAATAAAATATAAATATGTCTATATAAAAATGTAGTAAATCTAACCAAGTGTGCAGTTAATATTACTGTATGTCTTGGATAAAAAAGTAAAATATAATAAGTTAGTGTAAGTGTACATTAAGGTATATAGTAATATATAAGTTATAAATGAATATTAACCATACATAAAAAAGCGCATCTAACCTATGGCGGCCGAGGAGGTCCAGTATGGTTTACCTGGTAAATCTCTAAGAATTGCCACTTCAAACGAGGTATACGTGGTTAAGCTGAGAGATTTACCAATTAGTGGACCTCCTCGGCCGCTAGGTGGCCGAGGAGGTCCACTAATTGGTAATTCTCTCAGCTTTACCACGTATACCTCGTTTTGAGTGGCAATTCTTAGAGATTTACCAGGTAAACCATACTGGACCTCCTCGGCCGCCAAAAATATACCAACTATAGTTTGTGAAACTCACACTAGTAAATAGTTATAAGGTATTCGTTTTTATTTTAATCAGAAACTTTTTAGATTGAAAATACGTATGGCGTCATTTACATGGACAAGCCACTGACCCAAGAGGACTCTGACAGGCAAGGCAGACTGGAGGAAAAATTATCCATTGGGGCCCTCACTGAAGAAGAGATGCCTAAAGTCAAGGAATCCTTCCCCTTACGTTTCAAGGAAGTCCAACAATGGATTCATCGCCGCCTTCCCCTGAGGGATCTGCTGGACCAGTGGCCTATTTTTTGGAGAGCAAACCCTGTTCTCTCGCATTTTGCCGAAGCAATGCAGTTTTGTGCACTACAACAGGCAACAATGCATTTTGCAGAAACGGCAGAGGAAATTCTCCAATATTGGAAATTAAAGAAGTAATGGTATTTCTTTTTCTAACTATAAGTAGAATATGGACGCATTTAAAAATTTCTCAATTTTACAACACAAATAATTTGTATACATATTCGGGCTTGAGATTTTTCCGGCTTTTGAGGCTGAAAAGACCATTCTAGTAATTCTTGTAAATATGGACGAAATGTTTGGGTGATTTCGTCTTATTCCGAAATGTAAAGAAATTTTGTGTCGATTAGAAACTTCTAATTTCGTAGATTAATTAATAAATAGATAGTGATTTAAAAGCATTATTAGTTTATAAAGCTTCAAATTAAGTGTTGCTTCAAAACTTTTAATTTCGTAGATCACTTGATTTGTACATTATCTTTGCTTCAAAAAATGAAAAAATTGATGTAGTTTATGCTTTCTTATACATTTTATAATTGTATCGATTTTTCATTAATTTAGAATGGTCCATATTAAACTAATTTATTTTTCAGAATGTATACCTAGATGTATACACTTATTTATTTTGATGTTGCTTAACCTAATTTAGTATTATTAAAAATACATTTTATGATCACACATTAATGATTCCGCTGTCACCTCCTTTTTCATTTCTCAGTGTGACAGACTAGGTATTCAACGGTTTAAATGCCTCATCTTTGAAAACGAGATACTTCAAGTCCCCAGTTACTCCTCTCAACATTGATTTCATCAAAAAAGATCTTAATGAGATAATTAATTATATCTTGTGTGAGAATGTTGAGCTTTAGAAAATAACTATCTTCTGAAGCTCAACATTCTCACACAAGATGGCCAACAGCAACCACAGATTGATTCCCGACGAATTACAACTCTGATTGGATTTCAGTCTGTGATCACATGGGTAATTGGTCTTGCTTGGTACATGTTGAACCTTGAGGAGCCAGTTTTGTATTTCCTTCCATACAGCATTTAAGTCAAGATCACATTCATATCTTTTTCTCAATAATTCGTGCTTGGGGAGGCTGGAACAACAATCCCAATGATGTCCAGTTTCGAGCTACATACAAGTCTACAATTGCCGGGGAGGGATTGATACTTGTCAACCATACATCATCAAACTGTCTCAATCAATCCGATCTGAGTGGTGACAAGCACATTTTCGAAATATCAGTTATTTTGGATTCATTATCCTTGATCTCCTCGAATATCATCACCTACATAGCTGGATTTGTTGTGAGAAAAATGTTGAAACAATTAACGTGTGCCTTGTGTATTGAACATATTACAACATACAAGTCGTCATCTGATCTTATAGCAATAAAAGACAATGGAGGACTGATCTACCCATTGACACAAACTGTCAAAATCTGTTAAGCTACAGAACAAACAATGCAATCTTTATACCAACTAGACATTTCCTCTCCTCATCTGCGACAACATCTCATTACCACAGGCATGTCCAAAAATGGAACAATTTCCCTCCAAGACCATAATTCTGGACTTCAATCACATGCCTATTAACTTTGTTCCAAAGTTATCAGACAGTACTCAACCATTGTGTTGTATCATTGGGCAAAGTTGATTTCTTTGAAACTACAAGGCAAAAACATGCAATCAAAGTTGACTAAATCTATCTTGTTTTATCATCAGTAAATACATTACTTGACTGATTGGAGGTGGATTGCAGGAGGGGGGGGGTGGTGGTGCAGATGAAGCTTATGTACTTTCACTATCTAAGAGGTCCCCTGTGGCACTGGAATCCATAGAAATTATACTATGTACTAGTACTAGATTTGCAATCTAAAATTTTAAGACAAATTCTGTAGCTTCCTAGTCTGGGCACTTATCTCTATTTTGATTGGTCGTGAATTAAATTTAAAAGAAAGTTTACTAACAGTGTTCTTTTTTTGTATAAATTCTGCCCCTGCATAACAATATAGATCCTAAATTATTTTACTATAGATTAAATAATATTATACATGGGTGCTGGAACCAGGGGGGCATTTTCCCCCAATAATTTTATGAAAGATGTTGTGTCCCTTTGAAAATGAAAGTCATACTACATTAAATGACAACTTTGTGCAATATTTATTTGTTGGCTTATGTACCTAGAAAGATTGGCACTCCTAAAATTATATTTGCCTCCCCAATCCTAAAAGTCTTCCACTGGCCATGTTATATGTATAATAAAATTGGTTAAAATGATTGATCACAATGGTGATCTTACATGATATTAAATATAATAGGTATACAAAGAAATGTAATTGTAACACTATTATGTAATTAATACCTACTATAATATATAAACTTGTCAAAGTTTTGAAGTTTATAATAACCCAGGAATAATTGTTGTGATTTACATATACATACCTATTTCTGTATCTATCTGTTTTTGTAAATATACTGTATTGTTTGCAAAGTCAACCATTATCCCCATAATGGTATAACATTTTTATCAACAAATAACTGTTTTTACTTATACAAAGAAATATAAGATGCACTATTAATACTTATACTTCCTGATACCTATTTATACATATACATAAACTTATCAACATTTTGAAGTTTGTAATAGCCCAGGATTCATTTTTGTGATTTAACATATTATATGTGTTTCTGTATATATACCCGTTTTTGTAAATGTACTGCAAAGTCAACCATTATCCCCATTATATGGTATAACATTTTATCAACAAAGTATTTTACTTAATACAAACAAACTTAAAAGCAACACTATTTAATACCTACCTGATACCTATCTATCTATTTAACATTTTGGAGTTACTTTCTAATAGCCCAGGATCAATTGTTGTGATTTTGCTTATATTTCTTTATCTATCTGTTTTTGTAAATATACTGTATTATTTGCAAAGTGCAATTACCATTATTCCCATTATGGTATAACATTTTTATTGACAAAGAACTATTTTTATTTATAAAAAGAAACATTACATATTTAAGGAACCCTTATCTGATACCTACATAACAATTATATATAACAATAATAATAATTATTATATAACATATTATATGTATATATATACCATTTAAACTTGTCAACTTTTTGAAGTTTGATAAAGCCCAGGATTATTTTGTGTGCTTATACATATATTTCTGTATCTATCCATTTTTGTAAATATATGGTATTGTTTGCAAAGTCAACCATTATACCCATTACAGTATAGATTACATTATTATCAACAATTAATAACTATTTTTACTTATACAAAGAACCTTAAGAAACACTATTAAATAACTTCCTAATATCTACTTATATCTATATAATATAAAATATGCTATTTCAACTAGTCAACATTTTCAATTTTGCAATAGCCCAGGATCAATTGTTGTGATTTTACATAATATATTTCTGTATTTGTAAATATACTGAATTGTTTGCAAAGTCATGCAACTATTATCTCCATTTATTATGGCGGACCAAAGGATTCAGTCACATATATCTCACTTATATGATAAATAACTCACATACTTAATAAATAACTCACTTATTTATAAAATAACTCACTTATTTAAACAATAAGTCACTTATTTAATAAACAACTCACTTATTTAAAAAATAACTTACTTATGTAATAAATAATTCACCTATTTAATAAATAGCTCACTTATTAAATAAAAAACTCACTTATTTAATGAATAACTCACTTATTTAAAAAATAAATCACTAATTTATTAAATAAGTCCTTATTTTATAAATGAACGTGGTAGACCAACTGGCTCAGTCACGTATGTCTCACTTATTTATTATAAAAGTTAGTTATTTTTTTAATAAGTGAATTATTTATTAAATAAGAGAGTTATTTATTAAATAAGTGAGCTATTTATTAAATAAGTGAGTTATTTATTTATTAAATAAGTGAGTTATTTTTTAAATAAGTGAGTTATTTCATAAATAAATGGGTTATTTTTTAAATAAGTGAGTTATTCATTAAATAAATCAGTTTTTTATTTAATAAGTGAGCTATTTATTAAATAAGTGACTTATTTATTAAATAAGTCAGTTATTTTTTAAATAAGTGAGTTATTTATCAAATAAGTAAGTTATTTATAATATAAGTGAGTTATTTATTAAATAAGTGAATTATTTATCACATAAGTGAGATATACGTGACTGAACCCTTTGGTCCGCCATACAAATCGATACATTATTACCCGGAAATTTAAAATAGTATTTGAATTTTAAAATTATACAATATTCTAAGACACATTAATTTACATTACATCAGGTTTATATTACGTATACTATAATTTGTCTATAATAAAGATTTCCCCTGAGAGCACTTTTATCATATTAAATCAATTAAATCTAAAAACAGAAACGTTATATAATAATGAGAACCCACTATATAAAATATAGACATAATATTTAATTAAATATTACGTTTTTGTCCACTATCAAGTAACTTAAACTATTATTTAATAAACAGATACATAATACCGATACTAGGAATTACGACAAAACTGGATATAAGAAGAGCATTAATTTATGACTAAAAACCAGACAAAAACACGTACAATCAATCACAAATATATGAAAAATCAATAATATTTAAACTGCTAGACTATAACAACTAATAGTGAAATATACAGAGATGAATATTATGATGTATTATACAGAACATTTGAATTGCTGTAAGTAATAGTGAATTGGATTATCTACAACTGAGAATAGCACATTATAGGAATTGAAAATTAAGTAAATTGAATCAACATTATATGAAAAAGAAAACAATACTTACAGCATAAACTGTTAGAATAACAGCAGAGAAAAGTAGAAACCATAATACAACTAACAAGGATAAAACGACCATGTGTGAAACAGGGCATTTAAATTAGAAGATTAAACACAATTGAGTAAATTAAAGGTAAGATAAATATTGATATTGAAGAAACTATTATTTAAATTCATTAACTTATTTTTGTAAGCTTTAATAAAAGTGGCTTCAATTATACATCTTGTTTTAAGGTTAGAATTACGATAAATCAGTTTAGACGAGTTAAAATCAACAATTAACAATAGCTTATATGTGTTATTTACATGGTGGGAAGTATCACGCCAGTTTCGCAAAGATATACCTTAGAGCATTTGTTAGAATGAATACGATAAAAGCTGGCGTTATTTGAATGTTTATTGCTAGAACTGGAGACCAAGTAAGATTTAAGACTACACTGATAAAAAATCGTGTGTCAAGTGACACAAAATAACGTGTCCATCGAATTAAGGTAGTTGCGAAACAACATGTGTCACACGAATGATATTGTGTCAGTTGACACAGTAAAATATATGTGTCAACTGACACAATATCATTAGTGTGACACATGTTGTGTCGCAACTACCCTAATTCGCAGGACACGTCACTTATGTCAAGATGACACATTTCAATGCCAGATAATTTGATCTTAAAAAGGCGGTAAAAACAGTACTATGCCCAATAGATTAATAAATTTCACTATTATTTCTACAAAAAGAAAAATATAAGTACATTAGAACATGTATTTAAAATGAATAATGCACTATGAAATATCTGTATGCAGCAGAGAATAAAATATGT
>JAYRBW010032926.1:0-12060 GCA_036023295.1 Invenusta paracnida | reverse complement strand
TGCCTGGTATTACTGTCTTCTAATCTCCTACATAAATATAGGTAAGTCAGACAGCAATCCCATACGGCAACCAGAAAACCAGAAAACTCGCCTTATGGCTCGACCAGACTGTTAAATAGTTGAGTAGCTAACTCGCGGATGTTATCCTATACAAACAATAATAATGAAATAATATATAAATTAGCGGTTATTGCATTTATTTTTGTTTAATATTATAAGTATTGTAAGACTTCGTGGTTGAGAAAACTATAGTGGGGGTAATATCAACAAAATGATATTAATTTTATAGATAATATACTCATGATATAATGTTTATACCTTTATTATATCTATAAGAACTCTTTAAAACTCTGTAATTCTTCTGAGAACTCTGTAAGAGCTCTTTTTTAGAACTCTCAACCCTTTTTCGATTACAACTGACAGATAATGTTTCGGTGTCTGTATAAATAGAAATATTACACCACCCAGAATTGCATGAGAATAATCAATACAAACGTTCGTCATACGACGAGTGCTGAGGTGGTGAATCAATAAGCGCACATACATGCGTGCGATTTACAAGGCTAACAGGCAAACCCTATGATCATGAATCCGTTATATAGTTTCAACTGCGAAGGTTTATTATATGTATAGCTGTTCCACTTATTCCATATAGCTATTTTCCACTTGGAAGAGATAAGACAAACGTATTAAATAATGAACGCGAAATATTAAGATAGACATGAAAAATAGAATATAAAAGAAATAACATAATACATCCTTATAAATTAATGTTATTAATTTTACCAAGAAAATGGCAAATACTGTATCAAAGTGACAGTTAAATCACAAAATCATCACAAATTCGTTTTTAATTTTACATTTTTAAAAGAAATATATCATAAAATAGCATGTCGATATATCATATTTAATGTTATCTAGTTACATACATATTATAGGTAAACAAACATTGACACATGTTTAAAATATGATTTAAAATATGGTACTACAAAAGAATCGAATTATATATAGTACACAAGGAATATTCTTATCAATGCGTGTGCTTTATGGTCAATGTTCAGTCTTCAATATGTATTGAAAAGGTAATTGACGTCACACCTGATAACGCATTCATATAGTATGTATATATCTGCCTTCTTATTTTAAAACGTAATTATAAATATCCATAGTATTCCGTGTATGCGTAAATTTTACGTGATATCATATTATTGTGATTTGGTTTACGAATTGATCCTTAAAAATACAATATACAATAAAATTTCAAATTATGATATTACTGCGGGTTTTTGCACATACATCTATATTATAAAAATAGCTATATAATCGCTAGGTAAACAGATATCATACATTAAGTATCAATGGAATACCTTATATTAGTATGTATAATAAGGACGTATTCGAAGTATAGCATTTAAAGTGTTCGCTATAACAATTTTACGTGTACAAAATATAGCTAAACATATTTCACTTAAAATTTACACGCAGTTAGGTCGCTGAATAAATTTCAATAGTTTCTACCAATTAAATTAAAACTTTACTGACACAATTTTCACAATAACGTGCATTTCAGATAGCAATAACTGTACACATTAAACAGAGTATAAACAGAGTATTGTGGATGTTTATACAATAATATGTAATTCATTATATGAGTAATCATTGGAGTTTGCAGCTAATACACAAATGTATATATCTAGTAGTAATTGTATAAAATAAAAATACCTTTAAACTTATTTTCAGGACACACTATATCATTATTTAGGTTTAAGTAAACTTATAGATGGATCATCTCTTTATAAAAAACAATAAACGTATAATTAAGACACATAAACTGCTCAAATGAAATCAATTGGAAAACTAGCGGTCTGCAAGTTTAAAGTGTGACATTTTTTTAGGAAACAAAGTCGTCTCCAATGAAATATGACTTATTAACTTTTATACGAAACTGGATAGTATATAAAAATACACCATTTAGGATACAAATCAAGTCTTCTTACATAAGACATTTATTCTATACTATATAAAACACACAAAATGAGCTATAAGCTGGTTTTACTTTCACTTATATTCATACTAATATTTCATAATAATTGGAGAGGCTTGACTAGAATCTGAATGAAGATTACTTATGCGATCTACAGTGTAACAAACTTAGGCTATTTCTATCCTACTTCTATATCCTTCTAATCTAGAAAAATGTGTTCAACATGATTGAAACTTACAACAACTTGGATATAGAAGGCTGTGGAATTATAGTAGTTCTCTTTGAGGGCGAGGTCGTTTGTCTTTGGATCCACAGCAAGAAAGAAATTGGGTCTCGCCAGGGACTCCAGAGTGACACCTCGATCCGACTGTCTGGCTCGAAATCGTGTTTGCACCGGAGCTACTTGAGGTGTCGGCTAAAGCGGGAAACCGAGAAAGGGATGTGGATGATTGCAAAAATTATACACAAGTACACACTACCAGATTAAAGTAACTGAGAGATTTTTTTCTAGTGTTAAAGTCAACCACAATATATTAAGACCGAAAACGAATATTATTAACAAATAATATTACCAAAAAACAGCATAGTTGGCATTAAACTTTATGTCAACAGTGAGTATATTATATAAAATGGCAGTGTAAAAAAGTATTTTACAATTTTGTTCATATTATTATGGAAAACAAAATCGAAGAAAAATGAAAGCTGAAAGTATTCTACAATTTGTACCAAGCATTATTTTTAACAACTTTCTTATAGCTCGACAACAAAAATAATAAAAATATAAGTTTTTTTTTATAAATAATTATTATTTCAAAGGAAAAAATGAACCTACACAAAGCATTACAGCGGGATGCCCATCAACTACTGCAAGATAATTATTGTTGTTGTAAAGCTTAACAACTTCATTTTGTTCCTTGAAAACGGTGAAATGTGCTGAAAAAAGATAACAGAGTAACAAAATTAATATTAGTAGTTGTAAACTAAGAGTAAACCAATAACCCAAACAAAAGGAAGTCACCCTTTTCACTCTAAAATCAGATTTCGACATATTTTAATATCTGTATATAATTATTGTTACTTAACTAACCGTGAAATATGCCACCCATTAATATCTGACATGTAATTATTATATGTTTTAAGCATAATATGCAAATTAAATTTGGTTAACAATAAACAATATTTATTAATAAAGCATTCATAGGTTAAGCAGCTATGTTTCACTATATCGAATAGATTGGTCGTTTTTTCATCACTTCTGAATACACAAAAATGTTGTTACTAAAGTTTTGGCTGAGCTAAAAAAAATCGATACTGATGTTTATAAAGTTGGTAGAAAAAATAAAAATAAACTAAATGTTACACAATGAAGCAATGTAAAAGTCTAAAACTATGGTGTAATTTATGTCATACTTTGTTAAATTAAGCCTTACAAAAAAACTACAAAGTATAAGTAATACATAATATTTAAATTGGAAGTGTAAAATATACTGCTATATAATAACACTATGTCATTAAAATAATAACATTTTGAAAGCAATCATATTAGTGCAATACTAAATATGGTGATCGCATTGCTTAATTGGTATGCTAAAATAAAAATGTATTGTGAATATTAGAATATTATACACACAAATAGTAAAAAATATACAATAATCGAATGAAGTAATATGTAAACAACGAAACCTGAAAATTCTTTTGTAAATTTGTTTCACTTTCAAAATTTGAACAGTTTTCAGTATAATATGTATATAAAAATTAAATGCTATAATGAAAACATCCTATATTTATCTACATATGCATACTAATCATTATTAACAGGTGAGTGCAATAGTGTTTTATAGTATATTTTTACATTCCATCATAGCCGATATACATATTCTTGCATGCGTATAGGAACCGCTTCATAGAAGCAGATGGCTAATTGTTCAACTGAAATAAACTTTCGATGACAAAACTGTTCGTCAATATCTATCTTAGATGTCATTGCACTTAAGAATATAAATACATGAATGTTTCTCATAGTTTCACTTGATCCTTCGTAAAGTGGATCTGGACTGTATCTCACCATGAAAAGCCTGCGGTGAAAGAGGTCCCCTAGCATCAAAGGTGAGTTGACCACATGAGTTGACAACAATCTGGAGCGCCGCGTTGGACTGCGTGTATATCTGAACAACGTTTCGCGAGCGCAGATGAGTGATAACGCGATCGCCAAATGTCAACTTTCCGGCCTGGTCATCGAGTGTACGCACGATAGAGCCCAGTCCGCGGGAAAGATCACCAAAGAGGCCCCCCGAGCTATGCGGCACTGGCTGGAGGTCAAGGTCGACAATACATCCCAAATTACACGCTATGAAGAATAATTATATTATTCGTTGATCTTGTTTTCTGACAAACGTCATTAATAAAGCTAAAGGATAAAAAGATAGTAAAGTGCGAGCGAGTTTCTATTGATTTACCGATAAGTAGCAAATACAAATGATGATAAATTATACTCCAAACAAATCACCAATGCAATAGCAGTGTGATGAGGATAATGTTTGTCATTATTTTTTAAACTTACTGAAATAGGCTTTTAGCTCATTGTAAAAAAACACCAGTACGACTATGCAGTAAGCATAGTAAGTTAATAAGGTAGATACATAAACAGAGCAATTTTGTCAAAATCAATATTTATTGAATTTTTTTTATGTAATACTTGTAATATTTATTGTATGGCGCTGATAAAATTCTAATTTGAAACTCAAAGTTGGTGTTCATAATCTTTTCGAAGCCTTTAATTAAAAAATATATATACTATTATATTAGTAAAAAATAACAAAATATATGTATACTCATACCACAAAACGAATTCTATAATATATAATATAGTCAAATAAGTACTGTAAAAACATGGATATGAAATAAGATAACACAATTAAATTAAATAAATGAGATACATAATGAAATATAAAAAATAAATTCATAGAATCATTCATTCAGGCAATGTTTAAAAATACACAGATCTAAAAAATATGATATTCAACATGCAACTAAATAAATCTCAGACGAAAGATGAAAATGGCGGTTATATGTAATTTCAAATAATTTTGTACAGTTTTGACTAATTAGTTATTAAAACGTGCTAAATATACACTGTAAGTAAAATGGAGGTAACAGATCACTTGGACATAATATTAATATGTGTCTCACGAAACTAGATCAGTAATAAGCTCTAATCATATAGGAAAGTATTTAGAGCAAGTGTAAAAGAGCGTGACTTTATAAGAAAATTTTATAAGTTTAGCTCAATTAGACAGTATAACTGTTTGAAAAACTAACAGCTTTGAAATGGTCTAAAATCATATCATTTTTAGTAACACATTAAAAAGAAAAGCTGCAGAAAATTATAGCAGCTTAAGCAGCAAATCACTATTTGGTATTTCGTGAGTAAAATTTGGGTAAAAATGTAGGAATCCAATTATGACATTTGACTCTGAGACAAAATTGTTAGATTTTGTTTTTGGACATTCTAAATTGTCTAATTTTACGTTTAGAGATCATAATAATATCCAATCTTCGAAAGTTTTATGAATAAAATGCAGTAAACTGCTTACATGTCAAGAAATGAAAGTTCATATTAATAATAATACATATTTTTAAATTTTATTATACTTTATTATTTATAGAATATAATAAAAATGTTAATAGAGAAACTAATAAATAAGTTCAAAGATAGTACAAAATACCAATAATACCAAATAAATGGAATGCACTTATTGGAAGTATAGGCAGAGATAATTAATAAGCGACACTTAAATTAACTTAAAGAGTGAATACCATATAATATTATATAATATATAATAGTTACATGAAGAGAAAACAACATTCATATAAAATGATTAATAGTACTTATAGAAACGAAAGTCAAGCGAATACTAAATATAGATAACATTAAAACCTGAATGCGTACATTGTCTACTTGACTGTTCAGTAAGCAATTGTTATTTCATATGTTATATAATATCAAGTCCATAGTTCAAAGTACTCCCACACTTCATTATACATGAAATATTGATTGATATTATCAATTTTATAATAAAGTGTACAATAATTTAATTATTAAAAATTATCATTATATATGTGAAAGATACAAGAATTCAATCCTAGTAAATTATACAGTACTCGATTAATATGTTTTTAATAAAGTAACAAACGTACTTCTGAACATTAATTTTCAAAGGGGAAAACACTTTATCTTTTAATAACATGGACTTCAATCTCTTCAATATTAGATCTATTATATCAACTGATTAAAATCTCAAAAATTAATTTAATTGAGACAGTTAAGAATCAGTTCACTGTAAATAATTAATTGTGTTGGGAATACTAAGAGAACACTTTCAAGGTTATGTTTTAAATGTTTTTAGAGATGTTTTGCATGTTATAGAGGTGTTCTTCTACATTTTCATGTGTTCCTATTTCAATTCGAAACAAATGGCTTATCTGGAACACATTGGATATTCTCATATATATACTTGTAATGTATTTCTATATATTTAAAAAATGTAATAGTAATAATAGAGTAATGGCTTTGGCATCAATGAATTTCGATTCACATAAACAGTAGAATTCAATAATATAGATATTTAATACGCCATTTTACAAATATGGTTCTGTTTAAACCACCTCGGTATAAATGGTCTGACGATGGCTCAGTTGAGTGAAGAGATATGCGCTGTGTGACCCGCAAAAATACTATCTCATTCTGGACAGTTAAAGCAAATTTCCTAGTTAATGTGTTAAAATAAGATAAGTCAATATTGGTTATCTACTTCTAGTTACTTGTATTTCCATGGAACTGACCTTAGCAGAAGGATAGGCCGGGAACTGCGAAGGCGATGAGCGTGTTCCATAGGGCGGATAAGCGGGTCCTGGAGGACAAGATTGCTGCATGTAAGGGGGTGGTGGAGCGCCATAGCCAGGCCCACCACAAGCCTCATTAGGCGGCGGGTAGACTGAGGGTGGGGGAGGGTAGGCCCCACCTCCTTGGTACATGGGGGGCGTCCCAGCAGGTGGGGGTGGGCCACCAGGATAAGGGGCCGAAGGCATGCTATTTGGGTGGTACTCTTCTGAGGTTGGGGGGGCACCTGCTTTGTACGACATTTTCTATCACCTGAAGGTATGTATAAGGAATACTCATCTAATTAAAACCTAATTCAATTAGACAGTACAAATTATAATAATAAATTGTAGGAATACAAAAAAGAAATTGAACAGCTTTCATTTTATAAAAACCTAAAACTTTGAGTATTGAGCTCTCAAATGTAAAAACCCCAAGAACAAATCTAAGAATTTAGTTTGACTAATTTATACTTTAAAAAATTTTCAAATTGTAATGAATAACTGCAAGGAGATGTTCAGTGTTTCTTGCTACATTACTGATTTTCTAAAAACAAGACTTGTAAATTTACTGCTTCCTGATTTCAAATTTGAAGTCATAAGATAGAAATAGACACGAAACATCTATCAATATTTAATATCATATTTTACCTCATACAAAGGAAAAAATATAGATAGAAAGAATTCAATCAGTTTTTTTCACATTTCTCCGAATATACGTACATAGTGCCAATATAATAAACGATTCAAATCAAACAGTTTTATTTTAAAAAAACTGAGCTTTCAAACATATATCATTGTCATATATATATGCATATAAAGGGGCTTAAGAAAGACAATATAAAATAATTATATAGAAAGAGATGCTGAATTATTAAATAAAATAGCAAAATACAAATGTACAAATAATTAATTACTATCAATTTTGAAGTCTTACTAAAAATGAAACAAAAGTACTTATGAATATCAATATTGAATAAATTTTCTAGTAAAAATAATATTAAATAATACACAAAATGTTGTTTCAGAGTACATAATATTTAGAATCATCTAGAGTAAGAATGGTAAGAGTTGTCACTCTGTTAATTTTGTTGAGAGTTTCGGTTTTATTCATTATTTTACCCATAAAATTTCACAAAACTTATAAATGTTATTATAAAAGTTATGTAATTCATATTAAAAAAAAATGCATTTAACTTATTTTGACACCTTTTTATCAGTAGTATAAAATTTTAATTATATGTGCATTTTTTTTTATTTGAACAGCTATATATAGAATCAAACTTATGCCCATTAATAACTTTTTAATGTACCTACTACTTTTGCCAGACATATTATTTTTTGTGCATTTTTTGTTATTTTGAACAGTCACATGCAGCACATAACTTACCTGTTAGGCATTTGACTTAATTTAATCAAGAAAAAGTACCTGGCAACAATCTCCACTAAAAAGTTGTGCATATAACAAAATGTCACATATGTAATGTGTTTTTAGTGACTGATCTTACTAATTATGTGTCTACTATTTAGCATAATACAACTAAAAGGATGATAATAAAACCTAAATGATGTAAAAGTACAAACAGCAGAAAAATTCAAATAGAAAACTTGTAACATTGTAACCTTTGTCAAAAATAACTGACTATTGTATGGAAGAAAAATAGGTAACATATTTTTAAAGTAAGATACTATATACTTTAACATTAAACATAATTAGAATAAAACATATTTTTCAAATATTACTTTCAATACACATCACATTTTAAACATGTAAACTCGTTTAGGTATTTTAATAAACATATTGTTAAAATAAGTCAATTTACCTGGAACTTTCAAACTTGTTATAGCAGGATTATATTTACTGTGTATTTATGTTATTTTGTTATTAAGGGGTGGTGGTGTTTCATCTGAAGTACAGTAGTTTAAAAACATTTATTTGGGAATTTCCAGTTTGCAAGGATTAACTGAAAAAAAACTGTTGATCAATCACAGATAAGACAAAATAAGACATTCATTTTGATAAATGATTTCACACTGTTCATGCCTAAAGTGCTTCAATAATTGTAAAGTAGGGTGTGGGAAAGGATTGTTTATTGAAACAGTTATATAATTGTCAACTTAAGGCAAATATAGGCTTACATTACACAATATAAGTAAAATTTATATATTGTGCATTAAGTGCACATCATCTTAATTATTTTAACAATAGCTCTTTAAACATTCTCTCAGAATACTAATAGGAGGGAAACATTTATTTCTTTACATACATCTTCTATGCTTATATGTTATCAAAATCCTTACATACTAAGATATATATTCTGGTACTGGATTCTCACAAAATTCATTTTATACAATAATCATATTTATCTAATTGTAATTTAAGAAATAATAAATGTTATCCCTCTCAATACTTTTCAGTCACTTCCCATATAGCTTCTTTGCATGTGATGTTCTTCCACTATGTTTCATCATTGGCTCATTTTCTTGTCTACCATCCTATTCGAATTAGTTTTTCATTCTAGGAACTGTCTGTACTTCTTGTTTATATTATTACATGTTCAAAATATTCAATATTCCTTTTTATCACATTATTTGATAGAGATCAGTCTTGATACAATCTTGTTTTCTTCATTATTCTTTTTGGGGTACTACCTTTGTCACGCCATGATGAATACCAAGCTTCAGACTGTCCCATTCACTGCTTAGTTCTTGTTCAATTTTATCCAACCTGAGTAATTTGTACTTATTCTTCAATTTCTCATAAAAGGATATCCTGACTTCATCTTCAAGAGAATTTTAAAAGATTGGCTTGTTCTTTTATGAGACTTTCTCAATAATATTCAATCTTGTTTTCAACCTCATTTTCATTAATAGTAAGCAGTGATCAAGTTTATATCTGTTTTGGGATATGTACCACTTTTTAGTGTTCTTGAACTTTTTATCATCAGATAGTCCATTATTTGACTTATCAATATTCAATATTGATTGACTTAGATGTCAATAATGAAGGATTAGAAGATTGTGCAGCACAATTTATAAATTGTCATGCAGAATCTTTAAATATACTAACATATTATTTAATAAATAATATTTCAATTAAAAATATTACTATCATTTTATAATTATTGAGTAATGAAATATTTGTCTTAATCATTAAAATGCATATATTATAAAAAATACTAACAGTTTATATACACAACAATATTTACAATTGTTCAATCATAAAGGTTTGATTTTTAATATTGGACACTTGTTATCCTGTAAAATAAAATGAAAAGCATAGTAAAAGTAAAATGTTTATTTAAATAGCAGCTACATAAATACATAACTCCATATTCTTTCTCTCTATTCTATTGGTTCACTGTCATATCATATATGTTTTTGAATATTGATTATTCCACTATCAATTAGTTATCAGGGTTAGCATGTTATGTTGATTAGGGTGTTTATTTCTTAATGATGCTAGAAATAATTAATGAACAACATTAAATAGACATTTTAAAATTTGGTAATCTCCAAGTTTCCCACCTTAAATTATTTTCACTTTTTTTACAGTTCTATTTCCGATTTTTTAATGTTTTTTTAATAAGAAAAACAACATTATCTATTAGTGTTTATAAGTATTACAACAAGAAACATGATACATGAATTACACGTAATAAGTAACAAATAACAAATCATTAGTCGTAATAATTTCTAATCCAATACAGGATATTTCTGAAAAAGTTATTATTTAGCACCAGAGAAACTCCTGGAGATGGGTAAGGAAGAGTGCCTCACTGGTTAATTTGAAACAAAATTCAATACATAAAAAAAAAGTAAAAAAAAATAATAATAATACTTTAATGCAGGAAACTTGGAAATTATCTAAAATTCTTTAATTTAAAATCTCATAGCCCAGTTTAATTAATAACAGCCAGGCAATATGAATAAGTACAAAAATATAATAACTATTCTACAACCTCAACTTGTATTTATTTTTGGCTGAAAACTAGTGATCTTTAAAGTACAAATCCAAATATAATAAGATTGAATGGATTTTTGATTTTTTCTGTTATAACAACTTAAACTAAGCCCAAAGGCAAATGAAAGATTTTGTTACATTCACTCAAAACTGATAGTTATAACTTATAACCAAGTTCTTATCACAACCATGCTTTTTATAAGTGGATTAAATTGTATATTTTGATGTATTCAATAAATCCATAAATTGAGTAATAGGATCATCACATTCTTTAAAAATGAACAGAAATATGTGTAAACAAAATATTTATTTCAAAGTTTAAATAATGCTTTTTAAGAACATTCTTATATCATATTACTCGATTATTGTAAGAACAACCAATTGTAATTCTAATAAATTGTACATAGACATAAAGATATTTCGAACACAAAACTTACAATAATGAATAAAGTTGAAACGATGGTATATACCAGACGCAGTATTACGTGTAATAATTGTAACAGAAAAATATATCTGTAATTTTAAAAAGAGATCTCAAAAATAGCTCAAGGTTATCAAATCGATCGATTAGCTTAATGTATTTAAACAATAATTGAATATGTGAATGTAGGTATATCTATTTTGAAAGGATTGTTTAGTTGATTTTTACCACAATCTCTTTATTTTTCACAAGGTAATGACTATTTCTTATCCCATGACTATGATGTCAAATATGTCTACAAATTTACAAATATGTTCACATAAACATATTCACTTATTCTTACATTTTTATTAAATGATCCTTCTTGGCTGCCACATGTTAGACATATTTGAAAAAATATTTGGTGTGGCTTTTAGTTTACCCATGGAATAAACCATTTTTATTTAATCTAAATTTAACCTTAAATTTGAGGAGTAAGGTAAATTTTAAATTTTATACGGATTTAAAATCTACTTCATACTTTTGCTTGGATTACATTCTTTTGTAAAAGTTCTACCGACATTTTTATGTGAGTTTTGGATTATTGAAAAGCAACTAAAAAATCGTCGCTGTCGGGACCAAACCAGCTATATTCAATTTTTTCGAAATTTACTTTTTAATGGTAAAGTATTAAGATACACTATATTCATCTGTATTTTATAATTTTAGTTTAAAAAATATGTTAATACCCCCAACCAAATCTTACGTGGCAGCAACGTGGTAACCACGTGGCAAACCCACGTCGCTGTAACGAAATATTTGGCGGTCGGCACT
>JAYRBW010032915.1:0-12060 GCA_036023295.1 Invenusta paracnida | reverse complement strand
GGGCCTGGGCAGGTGAGTAGATGGGTGTGGATGGCACTGTTGCGGCATTTGAGGTGCTCCTTGATCCGAAGGTGTAGAGGGCGTGTTGTACTACCGATGTAGTGGGCGTTGCATAAGGCTTTGGTTTGTTTTTGATTTTTTGATTTAATTATAACGATGCTACTCGGGGCCAACTATCATAAATCAATGTAGACTTAATATTTGAAATGAAGCCGAAAATGCATTACATAAACCAAGTATAAGTAAATAGTATTCATGCAATTAATTGTCTTTAAAACTTAAACTAACCATTTGAATGATATATAAATTTTATTTGGACATGAGAAGGTGTGTCGGGAATCAGACACGTGACCTACTTTATTTCTATGGTAACGCCGAATGATTCCGACCTTGGAATGAACGATTCCAAGAAAGCGACATTGGAATCGTTAATGGTTCTACTTCTAGAAAAAACTATTTCAGTTCAACGAATTGGTTTTAAATTGATTTTAAAACATTGGCAAGTTTTAAGCAATCCGAAATAATTGAGGTACGGAAAATTAAAAACTCTTTTATAAGAAAGTCAAGTATTAAATCGCTTTCAATTCCGCATTATATATCAATGTTATACCCATAGAGTAATAATACCAAGAGAGTTCACTCGGTCAAAAAAGCGTAAATATGTTTTTTTTTAAATTCAGAGTTCGCCATTTTATATTCCCACCAATGCGATGGCAATTACGTTTTAATCAGTATAAAAGATCGAATTTCAAACTGGCAAATGTACATAATATAAAGTATTGATATGAAAAGTAAAAATATAGAAGTGTGCGCCTGAATTAGAGCTACAATTATATGTAATTTATAGGAGTATAGCTTGAATAATAAAATAGTTTTTCAATAGCGGCAAATAACTAGTTTTGCCTACTTTTAATTCGTTTGGAATACGCAATAAAATGCCGTATAATATAGGTTATGCATACCAAATAATGTAGGCAAAACTTGTTTATTGCGAAAAACTTTTTTTATTATTTAAGCTATACTTCTATAAATTACATATTATTGTAGCTGGCATTCTGACGCACATTTTAATAATTTTGGTGCAGTTTCAAAAAGGTGGATTTTCCGCTTGAATCAAGAGTGAGCCTTCTTTACAATCTTATATGTTTTGTTCATTATAGTGTGGACCAAACATTTGTGGTTTTATATGACGTTATTATTACTACTTTATAGCACATGTTATTAAATATAACTATTTTAACTATTTTCATTTTGATTGAATGTCTTATTTAGTTTTATTGAATGGGTTTTTATTAATAATATACTATTTATTAATAATACTACTCAACACTTTTCATGGGAATAAAGTAGTATGCTATCTTAAATCAGTGAGGCAATTTTTTTAAAGCATTTTAAAATTAAATTCGAAATCTACATGGTCGATTTACCTTGTATATAAAGTTTGATAGATGTATACATTCAAATGCGCTAAGCGAACTCTTTTGGTATTATTACTTTATTACCGCTGTTTTTGTAGTGATTACATCGGCAATACCTCAATTTAAGAATAATATATAATTAAATTTTAAGATTTAACAAAGATTTAACGAATTAATTAAATATACAATTACATTTTACAGTGTAATTAAAAGATGTTTTCGATGGACACCGATTCTTAAGTTGATATTTTTTCTAAGTATAAGGTCAATTTACTGAAATATAAGATTCAATTACATTACATGCGTTACATTTGTGCAACAAGATGAGCTTCGAGTTTACTGTCATTCAATTCTGCTTTTTTACACAGATGTCTTTCTGTGATCTCAAGTATGATTATATTCATTATTTGGTTATTATTTATTCATTTTAGTACTTTTCAGAACTTTTTTTCTGGCATATCGCGCTGAACAAAGAAAGTTCTTATTTAGTATCTCTTTGAAAGGACACCATATTACTATTTACGGAGATCGAGAGAAAATTAGATAATAAATTATAATAAGATGCAGCACTGCAATCGAAAAATGGAAAATTGGTTCAAAACAGTTATGGCTACGTAATATTCTTGGCTTACGAATATATTCTTAATATTTTAATATTTGTTTGTAGTACTTAAATGAAATATTTTATTTTAAAAAGAATATTTGTAAATACTGTTAATTAATAAATATTATTATGTGCATACTTGGGCTATAAAGCATTTTGTTTCAATAAAATATTAACATTTTCTCCAAGATTTTGCAATAGTATTACATTTTGATAGTTGGCCATGGCTACGTAAAATTGGATAAACTTTAATATAAATATTGAAATATTCTACATATAAGAATAGATCAGGCGCTTGCAGCAGTATACTTGGTGTAAATAACTAGAATATTTACGAGGTAACACCTCCTAGTCAATCAATCAATAGTAGAGCGAGCCATCGATTTATATTAAAATCTTCTTTTCTTGAATCGCCAAATAAATCGAAATCAATAGATACAATTATTTATCAAAACATGAACAATAATTTAAAATGCATTACGCATTTCAATGTATTAAACATAATGTATCTACCTTACAATAAAGTAGGTGCCAGCAACAAAAAAAACAATGTTTCAAATTGCTCTGTAAATATCAATTTGTACGAATATCTTTTGTATTTAAATACTTTGAAACTAAATAATTAATATACCAGTTCCCATTAATGTATAAATATAATTTGATATAAATTTAAAAAATAGTAACTTGACTTAAATGTATATTTAACAATTTTGAAATTAACTTAGAAGCAATATACTCATTGTCATAATACATACATTAAAATGATATCTATGCTATCTAACACCTATTGGTATATTAGTATTTCTTTGAGTTCATTAAGTATATATACATTTTTTAAATAAAAAATTACTAAAATGTTAATTTTTACACTTTAGGCTTTAGTTAAAACTAGAAAGTAGTTGTAGTAATTGTATAACGAATATATATATATAATAATAATAGTAATAGTAATAATATTTTCAAATCTAGCATATGCATAAAATAGCCATCGTATTTGTATATATGTATGTAGATACTAATACTAAACCAGAACATAATTTGAAATAAAACTGAAGACCCAACGTTTCTAAAACGTCAATTATCTTCTGGCTTTGCGTAAACAAATCAGTGTTTAGCTGTAATGTCTAAAGTAATAAAATTGGATTTTTTGATTGTAGATTTAGATAGATTTTGAAAATTGAATACAGAAAACACAACATAGTAATAGTAAACATAATTTATAATAATAATAATGTTTATAGTTATAACCTTTAATAGTAGCAAGTTAATATAGTGAAAACGTTTTAACATCAAACATTTTTAACCATGAAGAAGTAATTTTATACCACTAAATCCAGCATTAAAGTCAAAGTATTATTATAACCATTAATAATAGTACAACTAATAAATGATTATTATATATGTACATTCAAAATTTAATCATTTCCATAATACACATTATAAGTACCTATATTTTTAGTATACATTTCAGAATATGATCTCTCCATATTTATGTTTTGGAATCATAAATTTAATTTATAATCAACATGTATAGAATAACTACAGATGTTTTAAACTAATATAGGTATAAGGTAGGTATAAGTATATATTTCAAATCCAAATTATATTTGAATTAAACTAGTTATGTTATTCAAGATGTTTTCATTTATCCTTTAAGTAACACAATTAAAAGAGAAACGTAAGTGTTATAGTGAAAAGATGATTAAATGTGTGAATATATCTGGAATAAAATGACAACACTGTCAATAATAACGAAATTGAAGATGAACAAAAAGAAATTAAAGATAAATTTCAATTTCAATTTTAATTCTAATAATACTCTATTATTATTAAGAAATAGTACCATTCATAAAACAACATTACTCACATTGGTGTCTTTTGTTTGGAAACGATGTAACTTATTGCGGTGTAACTTATAACTTGTAACTTACGATGTGACTTAAAAGATTGTCTCTCTTAAAAGAACAGTTGATTGATTGATTGATTGAGGTAAGCTTGCGACATGACCTCATGAATTGTTAGGACTCAAGAGTCTTTCCCTTTCAGCCTAGCTGTAACCAGAGAATTTATACAAACTCCCTGGATCCACGTATGTACATACAGGATATTTATATATTTTTTAGTATATATTTTTATATGTGTAGATATAATATATAGATATTATATATGTGCATAGGATCCGTGCCATTAACATTCTTTGATTGTCACCATCTTCCTATAGGATAATATAGCTCCTCTCACCAAGATTTTCCATAATAAATGTCAATGGGTGACCGGGCTAAATCAAGAGATCAATGTGAGTTTGTGTTTGAGAGTGGAGAATACCAATTCCCCTTTGCGATGAAGTGTGGTTGCTAGGGAAGTATATTTGGCAAGTGTGATCATGGCCGTGTGGGTGGGAGAAATGTATTTATTAAGTCCCGACTTACAAGGTAACTGGCAATATACAGTTTGTATGTAACGAAGGAAACAGATAAAACAACTTACTGAAGTATTAAGGTGAGAGTCTTGGACAGATAGACTATCTAGATAATTAAAATAGATTAAATTACCTAACTGGCTAGGCAGTGGCTTGTCAGCACCACTTCCGATAAGTGTCAGAACATTACCGACAACCATATTCTAAATATCGACGAAATGGCAGAATTTTATGCAAATATAAATTATAAATACAAATTTGCCGTTTTTTAATACGTTTCAACACGCGTATGACACATCTTGTTATTATCTATTATCTTTGATATCGAGTTTCTTATTCTAAGCCATTTCGAGCTATCCACCATTCCATCCTTATTAATCATAATTTATTTAAATAGCTACAAGAAATATTGAAATAATGCGCTATATTTCCGCTCAGCAGAATATACTTAAGTCAAGAAAACTACATTAATCATACCTTTCAAATATACTACTCTGAAATACGTCCCTAATGGTTTGTCACCAGGTTTCCCTTAGACCACATTATTTTGCTACATAGATACCAGGGTTACCAGTTACACTCCTGGGCCTTGTCGGAGCACTTCTTCGTCTTGGTTTATTCCTGTTATCAGGGGTTAGGCTAGCTGATAAGCTCTAGTAAGAGCAAAACAGCGCTGTTCTTTTAGTCTCCCTTGGCATAAGTAATATACATAGTATACCCAAGTAGTGTATTTGAAAGGTTGGATTATTGTGGTTTTCTTGACTTGGCTACAATAAATATTTACTATAAATCTGGAATTGATAAACTGTTACCAATATCTACTGCCAATGCATAGTATGTGTCTCATAAAAGTTTCAATAAACCAAACCATGTCGTGGTATACTTATAGCCCAAGAAAATGTAGACTTACTTCACATTTTGATATGAAGTCAACTCTTAAAAGATGTTCCATTGCAAATGTCTGAATGCTTGAAAATGCAAAAAATAAAATTTGACATTCGAATATCATACAAAATAGATATAAATCCATGACTTTCTTAACTTGCAAGTGATCCTTGTTGCTGAAATGGTTTTATGAATGCGAGTGAAAGTATACGTGCCAACCAAATACTTTAATATCAAATGATACTTTTGGAATTTTCTAAAAATAGGACTTTCTAATAATGTAACACAAATAAATAGACATCTCTTTTACTTTGAATAATCTGCTTATATATGTAAAAAGCTTATATATGCAGGTTAATTACGGCTTGAAAATAATAGATTAGCAATTCACTAAAAGCGGAACATTTTGAGGGAGTTAGATGGTGGTCACAATCAATAACTTTTTAAGGAAATTAATTACTGTTATTCATATCAGAAGACTAAACCAAAGTATTTCTATTTTTTCGAAAATATCGATGAAATTTGTGATGATTTTATATTAACAATTTCATAAGGTTACATTTTTACATGTATAGATTGGCTTTTACATAATTATAATACACTACTTGCTATATGAGTAGTATGCTAAAACAATTGTTTTCATTATAAAATATGGATTTCTGCAGGTTAATTTTTTTTTATATTGTGAATAAATATAATTATGTAATTTAATTATGGTAATTTTGATGATAATTTTCTACAACATTTCACAGTACTATTCATGAAAAATAAATTTTAATATGCAAATGTGTTAGTCTTTTATATAGCCACTTCATTTGATAAAATTACACAAGTTTCCCTCTATTACAAATGTCCGTAAGCACCAAAAATTACAGCTCATTTGATCAATTCATCGAAATTTACGTTTAATTTAGATGTTATTCAATTTTTGTTTTCCATCAAACAAAATCAAATTAAGTCAAACAACCAAAATCCTTGATTTGATTCTCAAATTTTAATTAATGTTAGGTGGTAAGTCTAGAAATAGCTTTTAATTTAGCAGTGAAAACTCTGTAGATTTAAGTGTGAAGCTAAAAGAATAATACTAGCACTTTATAATCACACGCTAATTAATCTTTAGCATATATATATGTGTTTAGATAGTTTTGAATAGATTTAATTCATTTTACAGTGGTACATACAAATTGAAGTTAATTTGAATCTAATTGGTGAATCTAATTAAATAGGTCACATCACAAAATCGTGATTAAATTAGATTACATTTGATTGATGGCAGATTGACGATTGCTACTTTTTGCTACACATGGCCACAAGAAATGTTTGCAGACTAACAGCCGAAGGTCAATCTAATCGGGATTAGATTATTTTTATAGAGATTGTATAAATTCATTCGAAAAGATACTGGGGTGCATAGAGTAATTATAGATAGAGTTTTGACATTTATTGAATCTGTATTGAAAAAAAACCCGCTGTACAACGCAATGCATATGAAATCAATAAAAAAACTCTACGTGTAATTACTCTATGCTGGGGTGTTTATAAGGACAGATATAAAAATAGGGCGGTTACATAATACTCTTATGTCAAATAGCTATATCCAATAAATCAAGTTTTATTTAAACTTGGCTTTGAATGGTGGTATTTTCAATTGAATTGGAAAATCTGTCGCATAAACAAAATGTTGTGAATTTATGTATGCAATTATGCAAGACACAACATTTTTTTGTTGTAAAGTTCTACAATTATGTATGAAATGTATTGCATAAAATAATATATATTTTTAAATATAAACAACAGTGCCTGTTATTTGCATAAAAAGAGAGGGTTTATATTTAAATATATATATGTAATTATATTAATAACGAAATTTCCACTCGAGTACAACATTAAAGTATTAGTGTGACATAAGCATGCGATATATGCATTATAATATGACATCATTTCTAAATTGTGAATTCATTTCGATTAGAACGCTTGACGAGTAGGGTGGTTGGACTATACATTTTATATGCTAAAACATAGGATAACATTGTAACAGGCATAGAATGCTACTGTCAAGCATTTTCCATGTTCGACTGAATCGCGATTAGACTCTAGCTGCGTCAATCATTTTCTGGGAAATGCGTGGGCATTCCGAGAGTAGACGGGTTGAAAAATAGACTCTACAATTGCGATTAGATTTAATTTCTGACATTATTAAAGCAATTTTATTGTACAAAATGTAAATAACTGGAGCTACTCAAAAAATGTCAAAGCGTACGATCAATCAAATCTAATTTAATCCGATTATGAAGTGACCAAATAGCTTTATCTGATTCCATTATCTTACAGAAAAAAATCACAAGTTTTTAGTAATAATTGACAATGCCTTCAAACATACTAATGCAATTTCCATACATTTTAGCCCTTTTATAGAGAACTCACTCGCAAAGTAGAGGATAGTATATATCCAAGTCTATGGTCTTTTGTGAATCAAGCAATTGATTTATAGTTGATACAAGGAAAAGGCATATTACGAATATGCACTTTAAAATCAGTGGAAAATATATATATATGTTGATATTGAGCGCTGAAAGCATCATATATGTTGTAAATATCTGAGGAATAAAAACACATTGAAGATTATTAAGATTACATTTAACAATTATGTAACTATCGACTGGTTGCCCGATTAAAACTGTGAAACCAGTTAATAAAGTGGGGAAGAGACGTCGACCTATGTACATACATGTAAAACTAAGATGGAAAATGTATCAACTTGTAATGAAATATTAACATTTTCCGCTTATATAATAAAGGTGACCAAATACTTTTAGTAGAAAACCTATATTACAAGTATCATTATAAATGTGGCTGAATAATATATATTAATTTTTTTAATAATTGTAAATATATATTTGTAAATAGTTTAAATGGTATAAAATGCAAGTTTTATCTAATTGAAATTTGTTTGTTGATGTTTAATATACAAAATCTTATAAAGGAATATAAATTGTCATGGTAGCAGTATGGAAAGGTGTACTTCACGGCGTCCCCTTACTATATCAAATTGTGCCTTCACTGAAGTGCGGGAGCATATGACTCTTAGCGGCGTGGGCGCCAACGTCGGTGGACGTATTTAAAATTCAAATTTGAAGAACGCGGGAAGACTTTAATTAAATAAAAATTAACGGAGGATTATGTAATAGTATATAAATAAACGTCTAAGTAAAAATATGACACAAGCAGCCTTATTTAATAATACTTTTCAATTAATCAGAAGCAGAACATCGTCACGTGACAATTATACTGAATGTGCATTTATAGCGGTGTGACGTGTTGAGGGGGAAGGGAGAATGGGTGTTTCCTGGAATCACATCAGCTATACTACTTGTCACTTATAATTTAAAGTACTAACTATCTAAATTTAATATATAATTTGCCTCCACTGCATGAAACAAACTCTCTAAAGCCTCGTTCGTACACAACCTCAAGCCGGGCTGATGAAATTATGAATTTTTGATGTAACAAATTATACATAAAAACATAGCGATGTTAATTAAGTTTAATTTCTCAAGCCAAAATTACCTGTCCACAGTGTCAAGCCAACTTGGCTTGAGAGATATTAATTTTGTTAAATATTTTCGGTAAAGTCAACGCCAAAATATTATTGGTTGATTAGGTAATCATTTGACTTAGTAACACATGACCAATTCTTCTTCACTACTTCTTCAGATTAGTACTCATGACATTTGATATATACGAGCATGGGAAGTATTGATCGTATTATCAGTAGATAAAAGTATGCGTTCACAGGGCCAATCGATTTTTGTTATAAATAATAATAATATCCAATATCAAATAATATTAAAGGATTCTAATGCTTGCAAAGTTATATTAATATGTCTCAGTCTATGAATAATATCTCTTTGCATGTTCGACTTATAAATTGCTGACTATGATTAGTATGGTAAAAACATTCAAGTCAATGTTTATTATAAATTGAAGTAAAAACCCACAATTGAAAACTTGTATAATGAGAGACGTTTTAGTTCTTCACTATACTAACGAACCATTATCATTCGAGACTGGGAGACACCTTACACACGACTTTAATTTTATATCGAATACATTTAACTTTAGTTACATAATATATAAGAAAACATAAATAATATTGTACATATTAACAAATTTAATGACTAAAACTAATATTAAATATTGTTACGGCAGACTTTACAAAATCAGAATAAAAGAAAATCCAAATATACATAGTCTTAAAAAAAGAAGCTAGGATTATAGCTAATTATAGTTAGTTATAGGGTTAGCTAGTCATAGGGTTAGCTAGTAATAGGGTTAGCTAGTCATAGGGTTAGCTAATCATAGGGTTAGCTAGTTATAGGGTTAGCTAGTCATAGGGTTAGCTAGTTATAGGGTTAGCTAGTTATAGGGTTAGTTAATTATAGGGTTAGCTAGTTATAGGGTTAGTTAGTTATAGGGTTAGCTAGTTATAGGGTTAGCTAGTTATAGGGTTATATGGTTAGCTAGTTATAGGGTTAGCTAGTTATATGGTTATATGGTTAGCTAGTTATAGGGTTAGCTAGTTATGGGGTTAGTTAGTTATAGGGTTAGCTAGTTATAGGGTTAGCTAGTCATAGGGTTAGCTAGTTATAGGGTTAACTAGTCATAGGGTTAGCTAGTCATAAGGTTAGCTAGTTATAGGGTTAGCTAGTCATAGGGTTAGCTATTTATAGGGTTAGCTAGTCATAGGGTTAGCAAGTCATAGGGTTAGCTAGTCATAGGGTTAGCTAGTTATAGGGTTATAGCTAAGTATAGTGTTAGCTAGTTATAGTGTTAGCTAGTTATAGTGTTAGCTAGTTAAAGTTTTAGTTAGTTTTAGTGTTAGATTGTTATAGTGTTAGCTAATTATAGGGTTAGCTAGTTATATGGTTAGCTAGTTATAGGGTTAGCTAGTTATAGTGTTAGCTAGTTATAGGGTTATAGCTAATTATAGTGTTAGCTAGTTATAGTGTTAGCTAGTTATAGGGTTATAGGGTTATAGCTAATTATAGTGTTAGCTAGTTATAGGGTTAGCTAGTTATAGTGTTAGCTAGTTATAGTGTTAGCTAGTTGTAGTGTTTGCTAGTTATAGTGTTAGCTAGTTATAGTGTTAGCTAGTTTTAGGGTTAGCTAGTTATAGTGTTAGCTAGTTATAGTGTTAGCTAGTTATAGGTTTAGCTAGTTATATATAGGGTTATAGCTAATTATAGTTTTAGCTAGTTATAGTGTTCGCTAGTTATAGGGTTAGCTAGTTATAGTGTTAGCTAGTTATATGGTTAGCCAGTTATATGGTTAGCTAGTTATAGGGTTAGCTAGTTATATGGTTAGCTAGTTATAGGGTTAGCTAGTTATAGTGTTAGCTAGTTATAGTGTTAGCTAGTTATATGGTTAGCTAGTTATATGGTTAGCTAGTTATATGGTTAGCTAGTTATAGTGTTAGCTAGTTATAGAGTTAGCTAGTTATAGGTTTAGCTAGTTATAGTGTTAGCTAGTTATATGGTTAGCTAGTTATAGTGTTAACTAGTTATATGGTTAGCTAGTTATATGGTTAGCTAGTTATAGTGTTAGCTAGTTATAGGGTTAGCTAGTTATAGGGTTAGCTAGTAGTGACTTAAGCAAAAAAATTTAGTTTATAATTTTATTTTTTCCATTGTGCATTTTTACTTCTTTTCATGATTTTGATGTTTTTTTCTGAAACATCCTAGATATGCATATGAACATAATAATGTATTGAAACATACTTTTTTTTTAAAGAAGTGTAAGGAAAGCAATGTGCATATAATATATGAAAAACAGGATTACCTCGGGATTTCGCACAAATCTCTTTGTTTTTTCATCTCCGAAATGTTCACAAAATACAATCGAACAATTGTGACTCAGAGATTTTGCTTTAATTTGAGTGCAATTTAAGTTATCCAGACCATTTTCCAAATTGACTTCACAAGATTCAGAACTGAAAATCTGAATGGGAATAAATTTAAATGCTTTCTGAAGGTCCATAAAAAATAGCTAATTAGGAAATATTTCTAATAAAATTGTTAATTAAGGCAGATAATATAAAATATTGAAATGTTTATTTCTTCATGCTTTCACCTAAAGCTCTCATCAGGAATACAATAAAAATACTAAAGTGAAAACACAGTACACTAACAATAAGTACACTAACTAAGTAGTAGGGAAGGAGGAGCATGATCACAATGCTTGGGCGGGAGGGGGGGGGTGTAGCTGAGTGGTGCTCAGATGTACTTCGAATCCGGTGCACTTTGGAACGACTGGTGCGTGGGAGTGAGGAGGGGGTGTAGTCTCGACCAATCACGATCGAGTCCGGCCAGTCAATGACAGAACAGGAAGAGTATATAAGGAATTCTTGCGGCTGTTTGAGTCATTCTACTTTGCTTCACACTCCTGATCCTGTACTGTCGTATACTCGTCTCTTCTCCCCATGCAATACACCGACAGTGATTATGAAGAATTTGACAATTTTCTTAATGATCTTTTCAGTTTACCTGAGCCCTGTTCTACCACGACTTCTCAGAACATCTTTACTCGTCCATCGGCTCAGCCCTGCTCTACCCCGAATCCTCAGGACATCTCTACTCGTCCATCAGCTCAACCCTATTATGCCCCTGTCTCGACGTATACCTGATGTGATTGAGTGCGACTGATAAGTATACATCCATATGCTAGTCTTGTCTTCA
>JAYRBW010032904.1:0-12060 GCA_036023295.1 Invenusta paracnida | reverse complement strand
AAAATAATTGTAAATTACAGATAGAAATATTTAATAAATATCTATGATCTGGATGCACAAATCCCAATAATTTATTTTAATTATATAATTGCTTACGTAAATTGCACATAAATAATCGTATAATTCTAAATTTCTAAAATTGTTCCAATGACACTATTTATAGAATTAATCCTAATCGAAAAAATAAAAGTTCCTATTATTTTTAAAAGGTTACCATTGAAATATAATTTATTAAAATAATAATCAATTTCTGGCTTGGACAGATACAGACAAATGTTTGGAACCTTAAACATAAAAATGTGATCGATATCTAGATCGGTAATCCAAAGAAAAGTCTACATTTTATTAGTTTGGTATCTACTAACAAGAACGTTATTTTCTATAAAATAGGTGGGAATACTGTCTTCTTGGCACCGCCAAAATCTTGCGTTATTCAGTTGGTATAATAATGGATTTCAATATCTCTCAAAACATCTCTCAATATATCAATATCTAAAAAAAGGAATATTTATTTAAGATATGTTTTGTTACTTTTCTCCTATATACAAATTTCTTCTATAAATAACTTCATGGCCTGTATTGCTGTCGATTTGTTTTAAAAATTGATAGGTCGATTACTTATAATTATACCTACGACTATAATATATACATACTACTTACATTTAGTCATGACTGAAATTCAGTCTCCGCAGTTGTCAGTGAGAAAATAAATGTCACGGTATCATTTAATATTGTCACTCTAGTCGTCTAGATAACAAGTTATCTATGTGTTTCCTATTTTGTTACATTAATGGCTTTCTAAACACATAGACGTACACAGCTGAAAAAAAATATAATAATTTATAATGTTAATGTTAATGTTAGTTAATAATATTTTAAATAAATAAATATAATTATATAAAAAGTTAATATCAAACTATAATTTTATGTGTATTGCCATCTGTATATACATCTATTATAGATAATATACTTTTATCAAGGTGTGCAGAAGCAAATTTTAAATAAGGGGGCAAAATTATGCAGTGTTATACATTTTTTTTTTACTTTCATTTTTATATAACATTAGCACTATATAATATGTCGGTACTAATATTCAAAATGATTAAATTACAACAATATTACCTACATACAAAGGTTAAATAAAAGAGACAGATATATGTAAAAATGATATATAAAGCTTGCGTCGGAATATACAAATATACATACACAGTTATACAGACTTAAACTAAAAATCTGTGAAGGTGATGCGTAAAATACCAAACTGTTCTTGACATTCATAAAATCGTTGATCATTGAATGCAGAATTAAACGGTCAGTATGTGATGTTGTGATTAATTAGAATTGCGTGCGAATTGAAACACTTCTGGCACGTCGTACATCGGGACTATATTTTCAATCTTCGGGCTATCTGGAAAATATCGTTCTGCAGTGTATGACGTGATTAGATTTACAGGAAGGAGCTTACAGTGTACGATTATTTTTCGCTATTATTTCATAAGACCCTGACCTGTTCGAGAATATCTTGAAAAGACAAAAACTTTTATTTGGCATTCAACTAACTAAAAATTTGGCCTTCTGAATATGACCAATAAGTCTCTTCATTTAGCCAGTTCTTTGAATTCAATACAGTTAATAGCTGAGACTTAAACTGAATGTTCTATGGAAAACTTTGTCCCAAATCGCTGGTCAATGGCTAAAGATGACAAGTCAATCGTTTCAAAATTTATTTTTCAAACTGAAGATTTTTCTGATTTCATATTTTGACGAAGCCTATTTTCCTCTTAATAACTTGGATAAGTTGGCCTCTAGACACTTTCTTTCTTTGATGAAATATTTGCGTAAAACTAAACAAGAAACCCATTATTTCTAATAGACTGTACGGCTGTTTTTGTCATCATTGGCCTCCTGATGGCCTCATGCAGCAAACATGTCTGTATCGTTTCGAGGTTTTAGATAAATTATCCATATGGAATTGATGGATAGCGATGAGAGAAATTTAAACAAAGTAATAAGAGAGCTTAGTCATCTGTGCTTGATATCGAATAATTCTAACGGGTACTTCGGGGAGAAACTTTTGGTTGCATACATCTCAGTCGTAAAGCAGTGGGGTATAATTTTTAAGAATCTGTTTGAAGTATTTCACCTGGATTACTTTGTAGGGCGGGCAAAGTTTTAAAATGTAATTTATTGCTCTCTGATTCTTCTCTGTCTATATTTGTTTTGTTTATCTCATGGAGAATATTCTGACGCTGGGGTGAATATTTGATCAACTTCCCAATTTCGTAACATTTGGTCAACTTCCCAATATTTGAAGTATCCGCAATAATTTTGAGTAGTAATGCGTAGTATTCACTACGACAGTCGCTCCATAGAAGCTGAAATGAAATAGAAATGTCTTACAGTAAGTAATAATGTGTTGGCACTAATATCGGGTACTTTGCAAGCATTATGAAGTCTTTATGAGAAGTTAACTCTTTGTCAATTCACTGAAGGCACAGAGACGCTGCTCTTTATTAGAAATATCTGTATATTCATCAACAGTTAATGAATAAAATCTTTCCTTTCTAATTTTATTAAGTATATCATTAATGGTCTGTTTTGATATATAATATAAAATATTTCGTATTGAATATTTTGCCTGGACTGATTGTTACATATTACGTTTCTGAGCTATAAGGGAAATAACAGAAAGATACTTGCACATTGAATAATTTAATTTTAATTTGACATATTTTGTAACAATGTTGGCTTATAAAAATTAAAGAATATTAAATTAGAACTTAAAGATAAATTACAGAGAAACTTTTATATAAAGCAATCAATGAATTAAATATTTACTTACTTAATACTATTTTAATTTAAGTGATCTATACTGAACTAGAGAGAGTTGCCGAAATTAATTAAATTTGATTAAATTTTACTAATTAATGTCATATCTGGGCCATCAACGTCACACTTTCTCTTGGAATGTGCTAACGAGTATAACCAATCATAGACATACAATCTCATATATTTTATGTGTTATCATGTTTTATTTTGATCAATATGGTTTCAATGACATTTTAAGATTATTATTTAAACTAGTGAAAATGTTCGGCGATTTAAATAGTGTTAGCTTCAAACGAACTCTAAACCACATGTGAAGTATCCTATGTATATATTATTATACACTATAGTATTAAATGATATAACAAATACATGCTAAATTGTGCATTATTAAATTGTGTGTACACATAAATGCGCTACAAAGATAACTAACTATATAAAAGTGACATTTTAGAGATAATTATGTACTGTTGCACCCTAACATATACAATTATGTTTAATTTAAAATGTGTCCCAAAAGAATATATATCAATGTTTATAACAAAGAAAGGATTTTACCACGTATCTGAATATATAGTATCAAAAATATTACTTTCTTTCATAACAATGTTTGAATAAGAATATTAATATATTAATTTGTTTGTATTTATAACTTTTATTATGCTTACATTTTCTCACAGTTTAAATATCAACAGTTTTTTTATTTTATTGCTGCTATATCTGACGTTCTCACTTGATAAGTGTCTTTCTCTTATATTTTACTATTCTAAAATGTATCCCACTCAATTTTGATTCCCATCGTAGTTTAATGTTAAGTGTTTATATTACTTTTATCAATGTGATCAAAAATTTTGTTTTGTACAAACGATGAGTTAAAATAATCATTAATGTGGATGTTTTTTATTATAAAGTATTGAGTTATAATATGTTATTTATGTATAAATGACTATACAAACGTAGGATTATTCATTTCCTACCAAACTATCATCTCAATATGAAATAATCTTATGCCTTTTGGTATACAGAATACAAATTTGTCACCAAATTTATCGCAAAAAGTTATAAGTGACTGTTGGAAACACGTAAAAGATATTTATAGAATTTTAACAGAAAAATATGACATACATTTCATTGAATAAAGTAAAAATATTTACAAATATAAAAAGTGTATAAGTATTTGTTAGATAAAATTAACCATATTTTTATTTTATTCCTTTAAATGTATGGTTTATATGCGAATAAAAATATAAACAGATTTGACATCATATTTAAAAATTACTTAAATTAATTCTAAAATATTCGTCGATTTCATTACATTAAATGCATTATGTTTTGCTCAGTAAAATACATCTACTTTGACGAATTTCAGGAGATATTCATTTAATTATATTTATACTATGTCTGTTTTAAATTTGAGACTTGTAATATTTTGCACTGATATCTAATACAAAACCCGTACAAAACTGTCCGGTGTTGGATAATACTTATGTTAGATATGTTCAATATAATATTACGAAAAAATAAAAATATATAAAACGTGAATATTACATTTAATCAATTACAAAAAATTGTCAATATGTCCTCGTTGCTAAACTTTATATGTTTTATATTTAGAAAAAAATATGCGATGTGTATATCTTTATATATATTTGCATTAACAATTGTAAGAAAAATACTAAATTATGTTAAAGCATAGTTATATTTATTGACACCCTTATAATTCTAAAACTCCTAGTAATTTTGTTACATGCCTCTAATTAATTAAAAATGTATAGCCCAAGAATACATTATAAACTGAAATATCTATTAAAAATAATATGCTATACGTTTCATAATATTTAAAGGGTTTTTAATTAATTTTAAAACTAGAAATTTATATTTCTACTTATTTTCATCATCTAATTTTTAAATTGTGAATATAGAATATGTTATTGTTATTATAATTCTTTTCAGTAGCCTACCCTTTGATTGTAGGTGAGTTTTTGAAAGGACGCAATTTATGATTAATACACTGAGCTTCTCTAATTATTCGTATTTAAAATATTACATTTAGTGTATAATATTATTCACACAATTTATTGCTCTTCATTAATATTCCCTATTTACTCAAAATTTTACAAACTTATTAGACACGGTTATTAACTGACGAAATAAAACGAATGACCTCAAAGATTAGTCTGAGACAGTAGTTGACAAATTGATTGTTGATTCCTTATATGTATGTGTGTGTCTATCATTTTGGTATACAATTTGGAATAATTCTAAGAGTTTGCAAACTTGACAAATTTTGCGGCATGATAGCACCCCTTTTCATCAATATACTTAATAGCAGAGGAAATAATAACCTTCTCAGACTTACAGACTTACAGACCTACATACACCCACTGTCCACAAGTTGATCAAATAATAAGATAGCACTCATATCTTCTCCTTTCAGACTCTTCTAAATTTGGATTCAAATTACCCCCTTTCTCTTTGTATGTAATACTAAAGGAAATGCTAAAAGATATTTTGTGGGTACAACTCGCAGAATCTGTCGCATTATTTAGACGGAAAAGGATTTATAGAATGGATTCCCATTTTGACGATATACAGTATGAGAAATTTGCGCTTCACAGTGCACACTTTGGAATGGGATACTTCCTTGCAGCAGCAATAAAAGCAAAGCATCTACAAATTGATCCTTTGAAGTATGTATTAAAAATAGAAGTTTCAAAATCATGTATTACGCGTTGGGATTAGAAGATGTGGATTGGTCGTTTGTTAGGAAAATGCTCGTCACTGATTTGCTCTTTAGATTTTAAAATATATTTCACTGTTTTCGGAAAGGTATAAAAGTATTATAAAATAGAAATGATTGCGTATGTCTGGGAAATTTTATTTAGTACTAAGCCGAATAGAAAGCATTTTTAGCATTTTTAGCATGAAACAATAGTGTAAATTTTATTTTATTACTTTATAGACGATAATATATAATGAGAAATTCTTCTTTTGTCAATTTAACAATTGGTGCATCGGAATCGCAGGAATGGCTCACGGTGAAACCTACTACAATTTTACTGAGTTTATTTCTTGTGGGATGTACCACTCTAACTATTACCGGGAATCTTCTGGTGATCTTCGCAGTTGTCAAGGAACGCTATCTTCGCTCAATCACCAATCACTTCATAGTGTCTCTCGCGATAGCCGACCTTCTCATGGGCTCCATTGTGATGCCCTTCTCTGTTATCCATCTCGTACTGGACGGTTACTGGCCTTTCGGGCATGATTGGTGCGACCTCTGGCACGCATTTGATGTTCTCAGCTCGACAGCATCTATTCTCAACCTCTGCATGATTGCCGTAGAGCGTTATCTAGCTACCAAGAACCCGATCACTTATCCAACTTTGATGACACGCAAACGATGTCTGATGATGATCGCAGCCGTATGGTTGTGTTCCTCGGCGATTTCCTTTCCCGCGATTATTTGGTGGAGAGCAGTTTCTAAGCCGGAAGAGCGCGAGTTGCCCCTATGTGATTTCACGAACAATCGCAGTTATCTGCTTATTTCCTCCACCATATCTTTTTACGTTCCGCTAGTGGTAATGATTGTTGTCTACTGTCGCATCTACCGAACTGCGAGCAAGTTGATACAAAGCCTCAATGCAGGCACAAAGGTGATTTACAAGAACAGTCAGAATGGAGAGGTCATTGTTCTTCGAATTCATCGAGGAGGTGGCGGAACTGGTGGGTCGACTTTCCGACCGAGGAACTTCTCAGGTTCCATGAACACCTCGGCTAACTCGAAGATGTGCAACTCAACGATTAGTGAATCGGAGGTGGGTGAGGGTTCGAGTAATAATAAAAACAACCACAACGTTAATAATAATATTATTGTTGGTGGTGTGATGAACAACAATCGTCGTACTAATTCTGATGAGGAGATGTCCGATTCAACGTATAAACCAATGATCAACTCCGTGAATGAAGACACAGAAACAGACGAGGGGGCCAACATGTGCATCTCAAAGAAGATCCGTCTTTTCGCGATGGGAAAAAGACTCACAAAGTTTGCCCGAGAGCAGAAGGCCGCCAAAACTCTGGGGATTGTGATGGGCATTTTCATTATCTGCTGGCTTCCCTTCTTTATCTGTAACATAATAATTGCTGTGGACATCTCAGCTATGGGACACAACATTCAGCAGGTTATGACAGTTGTCACCTGGCTTGGATACGTCAACTCAAGTATCAATCCCATCATATATGCTCACTCGATGCGTGATTTTCGACGCGCTTTCATCAAACTTCTTTGCTCATGTTATCTGCGCAGACAGGCGGTGTCTTTAGATGATCGGTTTTTTTTCGCTGATAATAGGAGAAGCATCTACAACACTGACCATCGTCGAAGTCTGTACAGCCCGGGTTCTTCGCTTAAGAGTCCTCAGCGCTGTAACCCACATCGAGGAACCTCCCCCGGGAATGGTGGTGTGGGTCCTAATCATCTGGATATGTCCTCTTCATGTGAGACGGAGTCACGACAGATAGGGTCACCAACAAGCAACGACACATCTTCGATTTTGAGAAGTCATTAGAGGCCTCTTCTCTTCCTTCTCATTCCCACCGACATCGGAAATAAGCATTGAATCTTTTTTTGTTAATTATAGCAATGTACTTTTTTCTTTTCCATAAAAAATTAATATTTTTCTACTTATTATAAATAACATTGAGCTATAATTAATTATTATTGAGAAAATATAGATGTACATAATTTCTCAACTGATCCTTCCACTATAAAAAAATTAAATTAATGGAAAAAATAATTGTGAAAACTGACATATATTTAATTTAAATGAAATGCATAGATTGATTTGGTACCTATGTAATAATCAATTATTTATTAAAGATTTATTATTATTGTAGAATGAAATGCTATAAAATAGTACCAATATTACTCAATAATTAACAACATTAATTTATATTATTATTTCATTATTATAAAAGTAATTTTGAATTTTGTTACTGTTCAATGTTATACAAAGCATCTATTTTATACTACTTTACAAATACAACGACTATTTACAATAATAACATATTGTACACATATTTGTACATATTAATGTAATACAAACACAGCCTCTATTAACAACATATATATGTATAATGTATTCACAATCTTTAAAGGATCCAATGTATAATAATTAATTATACTATTTTTTACTAAAATACAACAATGTTTAGATAATTACGTATAAAACTGTTTGTCATTATGTATATATAGTTATTCCATGAAAAAATTCAATTCAAAAGTATTGCCTCAATTATTTATTAGCATGAATGAATATATAAAATCTAGAGTTCTTTGAATGTGTATTTAATAATATTTCCACATTTTGTTAACAGAAATGTATAATTCTCAGAGTAACCATTACAATTAACGTACTTCAAAATATAAGAAAATCATCAAATTAAAAACTAAAAATAGTCTTAATTACTATCCATCTGATATATTTATAGTAGCTTTATATTATTTAATGTGTCTAAAGATGACTGGTAACCTCGTTATTTTGTGTATAAAATTTGTATAATAATTACAATTATACACAAAAAATGAAAATTAATTAGATAGAATTTTTGCAATTAATATCAAATTGCATTTGATAGTGCAAAACAAATGATAGACATAATAAAGTAATAAGTGCTTGTATAGTATTTTAATAAAGATTAATATATTCGTTCCTTAATAACGATTCACATTCCACGTCTTGAAAATCTAAGTTACTTTCTGAAAATTCGTATAATACTATATTTAAGGACTAGACTATACCTACAACTTCTTAAATATTGCATTAATTAAGCATTACGCAATGTCATCTGTTGCATAATTAAATTAATATATATACATATATATAATTAAAGTTAACTTTTCGTATTTACTCTATCTAAGAAACTAAATTTAAATGTTTTAAAGAGAATATTTGCTTTAATTATTATTTTGTCATACTGCGTTTTTCTCACTATAGTAAATTTATCTACAAACTATATGTCTCAAATATAAGTTAGTTTACATGAAAGAAAGTATAAATTTTAAAATGAAAAAAATATAGCAACATCAGATTAATTAAATTTCCCAGAAGTTTCTTGCAGTTACAACATGCGTGTATATTATATAATATTTTAATTTTGATTTTTACTAAATTTAATTTTTTATTATAGCGTCATAATAAATTTACCTTCGGGATTTTTAATTGTTTGTAATTGTAATAAAAATATTTTTGATGATTTAATTTTTCATTAATTAAATATGTTTATCGACTGAACATCGAATTTGTGTACTCATTAGAATATGGGTATATACTTTTTATAATTTATTTCAATATTTTGGAATTTTGAAGAAAATAAGACTATCGCCATAACAAACATGTTTATTGTTACAAAAATATTCAAACGATTTAGAATAGATTATTTTATCACAATCGTCTTAATACACCCACAGTTCAAGTATTTTGTGTCTAAAGTACTAAACTATAACAATATTAAAAGCACGCCTAAATATAAAGTATTTAAATCCATACCTTCACGTTATTTTACATATCATTTGTTCCATATTTCAAATTAATTATTTTTGTTTTCGTTCGATGAGTCCGTTTAAAATTATTTTATATAAACGTGAATTTGTGTTGTTCACGTGAATTTAATAATATGGCTTGTTCTGTCGATTGATTGAAAAGTGCTATTTTTTTAAAACTAAGTCATTACACCTTTCAAATATCAATTGTGTCTTATTATACTTCTAAAAAAGAAAAACATTGTATAATATTATATTTTCAATTGATTTTCAATGTATATATGCCCATATTAATTCATATCTTTGCTAACAATCATAGGCAACTAAAAGGCAGGCCACAAAAATATAGAAAGTTTCACTTCTTTAATAAAACTAGAATTGTCTACCTAAAGAATTCTGCTTATACATGACGTATAAAACGGGTTGATCACTCACGTATACGGCCTGAAGAAGATCGTTTTATCTGACTGTTGGTAGGACATGTGAAGTACTCTCAAGGAGGTAATATTGAATCCCCAACTACTCTGAAGAGAGCAGTTGAGTCATGTTTCAATGTCTCATGGTTGGGAAATTTAAGCATGGGCGTGGGATTGTATGGTATTTTAAGAAAATGGAAAATATTGCAATTATGTGGGAAATGCATTGTTTCTTTTAATTTATTCGTGTGTTGAGATATTAAAGAAAATAAAGAAAATAATTTTATTTCATTTAGTTTTAATAATAATTCAAATTTGTTGAATATATTTCTAACTATTTATAATTTAGCAAATTTGGGTTAGATCAATATATTTCTTAATATCGAGAATATTTATTCATTGCATATTTACATTGCCGAATTTCTACAAAGTGAAGTTATACGAGTAGATCATAAACACTAAATTTGAATTTAACTTGTTCAACAATCTAAGAATTAACTCTTCGTGTTTGGTCAAACCCAATTAAACATGAGATTGTTGGAAAGTAAAAGAAGAGATTTAAAGATAAGGATTAGTTTTATGTGGTATTCATGGTAGTGTAAAGTAGAGTTTGGGGTAAGTTTCTTTAGTGCTAATACAAGAGTACAGTGATGACGGTGTAAAACTTATAAGCTTAAATTGTATAACGCTAACGCTTGCAACATAAAACTCTAATCGTTAACAAAGCACAAACTTACACAAACAACAACATATATAATACAATAACTTGGCGAGCAATAGTTAAACAAAGTTCGTAACCAGAAATACTTACTGGAACATAGAAAATAAAACCCAGATTTGACCATAAACTATACAGAACAATACTTACAGAAGCTATGCAATGACAACTTTACCGATACAACCATTAAAAAGATACTAAGCATCTTAGACCTAGATATCAAGCCTCATCGCTGTAAACTTATTAATGCTTGTATCGGTAAGTTATCATTGATTACATTCCATAAGTATTGCCCTGATTAGGCAACCTATTAGACTATCTGGTCACTAAGTTATTGTAGGCATTCTGTTGTTTATGTGAGTTTGGGCTTTGTTTGTAATTAACACCCCAGCCTTTTATGCAAGCGTTAGCGTTATACAATTTAGTATTTTAAGCGTTTTACATACATTGTCAAAACTTTACTCTTGTGTTAGCGTTAATGAAGGTTACCGAAAGCTCGGCTGTCATAATATACCCTGAATACCCAATGATGCTTATCCTGATCATTTCATTTTCGTTTATTCTTTTGACAATCTAAGAAATATTAAGAAGATATTTTAAAACATTCCAAAAGTCGCAATCTTAACACATCTTTTCAATTCTTAACATTCGTTGTTATATAGATATAATTTAATCATAGAATTATTAACATATAAGTATATTTTAGAGCACAAATTTGCCACACGCATATATATATATATTAATAATTGATATACATATATATAGTATTTTGTATTATATATTATTATTAGTCAAAAAATGACAAAAAGTGTGTTAGCTCATATCATAAAAGAATTGAAATAAGCGTAAAATGTATTAGCTCTTTAAAAATACATTTGACTTGAGCTAACTATGTTTTTTAATATTGTCAAGCTTTTCAGAAGGTAATTTAGAACTGTATTTAAATAAATGTGTTATCTAATAAATTAAAAGTATCAATTTACGTATCTTATAGTAATTCACAAATATCTGTCTTGAGTTGCATACAAAAACTATGGTACAATTCGTAGAGATACCTATACTCAGAAGGTAATATAAAATTTAATTTGTTGTTTATTATACGCACCTATCCATATTTTACCTACTTATAACCTGTAACATTTGATTTTTTAACATAAAGGTATCGTCATGGCAAAACTAAGATAGTTTTAATATTAAAAAACATAGTTAGCTCCAGTCAAATATATTTTTAAAGAGCTAACACATTTTACGCTTATTTTAATTCTTTTGTGATATGAACTAACACACTTTTGTCATTTTTGGCTAATATTAATATCATAGTTTTTTGTTGTATACATATTTTATCTTGCTACTATTTTATGCTATTTTATGTTGTGTTTTTTAAAGCAAAATAAAAATATTCATAAATTAACAAATTAGTTCTTCGCTAGTGCAGCATGCTAGCACTGCAGTAGCGCACTAGTATTGTGTAATTTATTCCATTTCACAAGTTAGTTCTCAGCCAATCACTGAAAGCTATTTTTAGACAATCATTGATTTAGTCTATTTAGTACTTA